>JAQZBX010007299.1:0-50971 GCA_029593785.1 Cabassous unicinctus | reverse complement strand
GCTACCAAGGCTGCCTCTGGTTATGGCTGGAAAGTCTTTGGACCCACTTGAGGGAAGGCCAGAAGGTAAATCCTTCCCCACAGTCTTTATTCAAACACGAGATTCTTTCCTTCGGAAAGGAAGGTTGTGAGCTTCTAGGCACATTTCATAAGCCAGCCACGGGATCTTTTTTCTCACCCCTACCTCCTGCCTCAGAGCAGACCCGCTCAAGTGGACTCCATTCCTCTGACCTTCACAGCTTTCTCCCCGGACCCCTTTCCCTACTGAAAAACCCTTCCCCTCACCCTTTCCACCTGGCCTTGACCTTCCCACTTTTCTGAATCCTGCTCAGACCTGTCACCTTCCCAGAAGTCTTCCCAGCCTAACTTCCACCCTTCTCTACCGTCTCCCAGCAATTCTGCACACCTTTTGGACCAGAGCCGGAAGCCACAAAGTTTGTTTCTTACAACACCAGTCCCATGTAATCCAGTGGGGAAAGGAATCTGAGGTCAAATAAGTTTGGGAAGTGCCGCCTCGATGTGGGGCCTCTTGCTGTGTTTCTGCTGGTATTAGCATTTTAGCAGCCCAGAGAGGCCCTGCTTGCACTTGTTTAGCCTCCTGTTTTCCAAAAATCTTTAACCTGAGAACCCCTCCTTTCCCCCCCCAGGGTAACACCTATTACTCACTTGGGAAATGTGATCTAGAAAAGTCTTCTGCCCATTCATCTGTCAGTTTGTCCTTGTGGTTTTATTTTTCTCAGCAGCCAGTCTGTGAGTGCTGTGATTTCTTTTTTAATCATCTGTGTCGGTCCAGGGACATGAGCTGAATGAATGAAAGAATGAATGAAGCAATCAGCCAACTGGTGGGTCACATCAGTCACTGGCTCATCCCCCTCCCCTGTGAGGCGGTCAGAAACCAGGGTTTGATCGGGCCCAGCTGGACTTGGCAGCCCAGGGCACGGAATGAGTTTTGGGGGCTATTGGACCCCTGTCAGCCCCTCTTCAAAGCCTTTCCTGGTTGCCCCAGGCAGAATGCATCACTCTCCCATATGAGGCTCCTGTGCTTGCTTTTACTTTTTTTCTTGCTTCTGTCTCCCAGGGGCTCCCCCACGGGGCCCATGGCACCCTTGCCCCTCTATTCCCGTATCTGTGTGCGCAATGATCTCTCATCCACCTCCTCTGGAGGGGGCCGCAGGACCCTGTGGTGAAGCCCGCAGGCCCTGGAGCCAGATCGGATGTGCCCCCAGCTGCTCGGGTAATCGCGGGTAATCTCGGGCAAGCTACTTAATCCCTGCGTTTCCATTTCCCTTTCGAAATGGGGGTGATGATGACAGTCTCTTCCTTACAGGGTGTTGGGAGGATTAAGGAAGTGAATGTGTATAAAGCACGGAAAACAGCACCGGGCAGGGAGAAGGCACCTAGAACACGAGCAAACACTGTGCACCTGCCACGGGCCAGGGGCTGTGTGGTAGGAGCTTTCCCTACATTATTTCAGTTAATCCCTCCCTCCACCCTCTTTGAAGTAGGTGATGGGGACACGTTTGCGGTTAGGAAGCTGAGGCCTCCCAGGGGGACCCGGTGTTGGGCTGGAGCCCCGGGATCAGGGCTCAGGTCGGCCAGAGCCCCAGGCCCTGTCTGGAAGCTTGCAGGACGCTGCTGCCTGCCTGGGCACTGGGTGGCTCCCCCACTTCTTTCCACTTTCAGCAGGACAGAATGCGGGGTTTCCTTCTCTCCTCCTTCAGCGTGCTCCACCCTGGAGACTTCATCTCCAACTACCCCATGCATATTGGATCTTTTTTTTTTTTAAGGAGGTACCTGGGATTGAACCTGGTACCTTGTACATGGGAGGCAGGCGCTCAACCACTGAGCTACATCCACTCCCTCCTTTTTCTAAAGATGGGAATCTGCTGAATCCACTGCATTGTGTCGTTGGGCTGTGTGTGTGCAAGAAAGAGAGAGAGAGAGAGAGAGAGAGAGAAAGAGAGAGCGCTAGCAAGAAAGAAAAACTTACCTGATAGTCCCACGGGTGACCACCACATTTGTGGTACATCCAGGAAGTCAAAGACACCGAGGCAGGACTCATTTGAGAATAGGCACAGAAAATCCACACATGAGTAAGCAAAGCCACAGAACCGGCAGAGGGATCCTGGAACTCAGTCTGGTGCCGTGGCCCGTGGCGCCTCTCACCGAGCCCTATGTGTGCTTGGGATCTGTTTGCAGGCAGGATACCTGCAGCCACTTTCACCCGGGTGGGTCATCAAGTTAACAGCCACGGGTAGGGATGGCTATAAAAAGGGGTATCAGGGACTAGAGGCCCATCTCTGGCCTCTGAGGTGAACATGCTGGAATCCCCTACGGTGACTTCTAACCCTTGCCCAGGAGGAGCAGAAGCCCAGGAGCCCTGGGGCCAGCTGTCCCCTTCTTTCCACACTGGCCAGGCTTTATTCTAGCTCCATGCCAGTTCTGGCTCCACAGCAGAAGGAAGAGGCAGGGGGCCAGGAGAGGGGCTATGTGCGCCAGAGGTTGTTTATCTTGGAGCAGACAAGGTAGAGGGGCTTCATCCTCGGTGGGGAGCAGCTGCTCCCTCCGCCCTGGTGGAAAGGCCATGAGGGCCCAACTGGCAGCTCAGAGGAGGGGAGGGGAGGGAAGCAGGTGCCACGAGGCAAAGACACTCCTGAGCAGAAGCAGCCGGGGAAACTTGGGCAGAGGGAGTAGAGGGAGTAGAAGGGTGATCTTTTCTGGCCTGGAGAGAGGAGGGGATTCCCAGGAATCTACAGGTGAGTCAAAAGCTGCATTCGTGTGAGGCTCTGGTAAGATGTTGATTTTCAGAGTTTTAAAAAACCCCCTCCGTGCTGGCACAGTGTGTTCTGTGAGCAAAGGAGACTCTGGGATCCCATACAACCTTGGAATAACCCTGTCTTAGTTTCCTGTAGCTGTTGTAACAAAGTGCCACAAACGGGGGGCCTGAAAACAACAGACATATATTCTCTCACAGTTCTGGGAGCTGGAAGTCCAAACTCAAGGTGTCAGCAGGGCCAGGCTCCCCGGAAACCAGTGGGGGGAAGTCCTTCCTTGCCCCTTCTGGGGTCGTCCAGCAATCCTCGGCTTAAAGATGCGTCACTTCCAGCTCTGCCTCTGTCTTCACATGGCCATCTTCCTAGTGTCTGTCTGACTGTGTCCAAATGTCCTCTTCTAATGAGGACACCAGTCCTATTGGATTAGGACCCACCCTAATCCAGTTTGGCCTCATCTTAACTAGTCACATCTCAAAGACCCTATTTCCACACCAGGCCATATTCCTGGGACTGGGGGTGAGGTCTTCAATGTATCTTTTTGGGGGACACAGTTCAACCCATAGCACACCCCTTCTCAGGTCAGCTAAGTTCTTTGGCTGCTCAGCCACACGGGGTTCTGCCTGAAGCCCTTGGGTGAGAAGACTTGGTCCTACAGTGAGCTGCGTGTCCTCGGCCAACCGTAAGCCCCAGTTTTGTGCTGGTACAAAATGCATGAGGAACCAGAAACCCCCAACATCCTTCCAGCTTCGGGGGTCCCAGCCCACAGATGGTCCCCAATGAGATCTAAACTCTTCAGCCAGGACCTCAGGCCTCCACCAATGGCCCGGTCTCCTTCCTTCTCTGCCCCTTGGGTTCAGTGATTTGACTCACATCAGTGTCTCAGAAGACACTTTCCCCCTCTTTCCTCTCAGAGCCTGAAGGTCCTCCTCAGAGCACAGCCTTTTGAGGTCTGGTGGCGCACCCAGCCTCCACTCGCCTGGCCTCCCCATCTCCACTGGGGTGGTATGGAGGCTGGCTTGTCTCCTTGCTAATGTTCCTGTTTCCTGTGAGTATTGTCTCCCCCATTAGACTAGACCCTCCTCCAGGGTGACAATGCCTTGGTTATCCCCCGTCCCACCCAGTCCAGTGCAGCGCACGCAGTGGGTGCTGAATAAAGGCAGTTATTCAGCCTTTGAATGAACTGGTTATCTCCAGGGGGTGGGTCTAGATGGAGCAGTGAAATGGCAGCAGGATGGGACTTGAGGTCAGACAGTTGGGGGTCAAACCCTACCTCCACCACTTACTGGCTTACGGTCCCGTCAGAGCCTCAGTGTCCTCAGGCCTGAAGTGGAGACAGGAACATCTACCTCTCAGGGCTGTCAAGAGGATTAATGGAGATGGTGGGTGGAGAAATGCTTTGCAAACTAGAAAGTGTGCTATCTACCCTGACCTCTCTGGAGAACTCAATGCCCACATTTGTCAACACCTGCTGGGCCCCCTGCCACCTTGAATTCTCTGTGGACCAAGGTGATGACTACCTTACCTGGATCCAGGGCCCCTGTCTCACATGGATCCTCCGGCCCTCAGACAGGCGTCTCCTCTCCCTCAGGGGCTGCCTTGGGAATGGGTCTGGCCCTGTCCGAGATACAGAGAACCAGATCTCAGCCATGGAAGCTCCAGGACAACATCCAAGAAGAAAAAAGATCAATAGGCAGAGACCCCACATTTGAATTTAGAGGGTTGCCAACCCAGAGGACAGCCTGAGCAGGAGGACAAGGACTGAACATTTCCTTCCCTTCTCCAGCCGTCCGTCAATATGCTTCATACAGACCTTGTCCTAGTAAAAGTCTCCCCTCATTGCTTTACTAGCCATCAGCACCACCATTTCCTAGCTGCGTGACTCCAGACAACTATCTTAGCCTCTCTGAACCCATTTCATCATCTGTCAAATGGGGATAATCATAACCTCATAGGGTTGTTTGGCAAATTAAAGGATATAGTCTATGTAAAGTACTTTACGTGGTGCCTGGCACTTAGTCAGGGTTCAATAAATGACAGCTATTATTAATAGTCATTTTGTGTGCCCAATAAATAGGTTCCCTCACCAGCTGGCTTATAGCAGAGTTCAGTAAATTATTCCCTCTCGACCCTTATTTACTGAAATAAAGGCAGCCTATGTTATCTTATTCACCGTTGGGGTGCTCCTCCCCTAAAGTGTAACCCTTTACTTCACTTACAGCTCTGAGTGTCTCCATAAGGGTGCCCCCCAATCCCTCATCTCCCCTGGTGTTTGGGGGCACCCCTCCTCTGTGAAGATGCAGGCCTTCCCTCGTAGGCCGTGGTGATACCTGAGGGACAGCCCCATCCTCGTGGTGACAGGAGCTGAGATCTGTGCTGCCCAAGGTGCGGGATCTGATTGCAGCTGCCGCAGGGCAGGGCTGGGGGTGGCCTCCGTCGCCTGTGCTCGGGAGCCCGAGCTGGAGCCAATCTGCACTGATATTTTGTCCCTTGTGTTGAGCGCACGTCCCGTTTGTAGAGAAATTGGTAATTATTATTTTTACTTTATGTTTGCTCTTGAGGGGTGTGTGTGTGTGTGTGTGTGTGTGTGTGAGATTTGATTTTTCCACCCAGTGTGTGTTTCCTCCTTGAAGACATTCCTATCTACTCTTGTAATGAACATGAATAGAAAACAAGCTTTAAAATACAGACACGCCAGGCTGAGTGGGGGGTGTGCATTGCACACACTGAGCAGAGATGGGGGGAGGTGAGTGGACTGGGCAAGGCTCAGCCAGCAGGGTGGACCGTGGACTTTGGGGAGCAGCATTTCAAGTGAGAAAGGAGTGGGGAAAGCACAATCCTGGGCAAGATGTCCCTGGGTGCAAGAACCTAGACAGACGTGGAATCCAGAAGAACCCTTGAACCCCATGAGTGTCTGCTCACATCCTGTAGCTCTGCAGTGAGAATGTCAGCTGTCCCACAGCACATCCACCCCACCACAAGGCTGAGGAAAGTAGGTGGGGAGACCAGGGGAAGGGAAAAGAAGGGCAGGACAAACCAGAGGCCTTGGGGATTGAACACAGGGCCTGGAGTGGCTGCAGCAAACTGAGGCCGTGGGCAGGGGGTCACCTGACTGGGGTGGGGGGAGACCACTTCTTTTGAAGTATTTTTTATCTTGTCCTTTTCCATGTATGTCTGCATGCTTTTTGTAACGCACATAATATACGAGTCCAGCGGCTCCAGGTGTGATTTATACCTGTGTATGTAAATGGAGAGGCATGCCCAAACATTTTTTATTGATGTGCTGCTGGATCAGAAAAGCTTTGCTTCCCTTGCCGTAAACATGGAGCTTTGTTGAGAGGCCAGGAGAGAAAAGCCAAAGGAGGTGAACAAAACCAGTGGGTTAGAGGAGAAAAACCCAGGGGCTGACCCTGACTCTTTGGAAAGGACACGCTGTGCTTGGAGAAAGAGGAGGTGCGGGCCCACGGTGTGACTGCGGGCGGGTCCCTGAGCCTTGTCTATGCCATTGGGCACCTCCATCAAGGGTGCCAATTAAATCCATTTCTCTTGGGTAGGGCCCAGGCACCAGTCTTTTTAAGCTCCCCAGACCATTTGATCTGCAGCCAGGGGTGCCCCCCCCCGAGTGCTGGAACATTCTATGAGGCAGTACACGGGATGGCAGTGGACGGAGTACACTTTCTAATGGGTGCCGAGTAGCTGGAGGCGGAGCCCAGGCGCCTGTGCGCCCCTTGAGAAGGAGGCACGGAAGGGAGGGGCTCTAAGGGGCCTGCGGAGGAGCTGGCCGCAGGCCTCGAGGATTGAAGAATTTGGGGGGTGCAAAGGGAGACGTTGAGGCTCGCTCGGGGCTGCCTCGCCTGGGGACGGGGCTGGGAGGGAGGGGCAGCCACCGCTTTGAATTTGCGCGGCGCCTGCGTCACGAGAGCGCAAGCCCAGGTGCGGGCGCGGCTGCTTTCACCTGGCGCCCTCAGCGCTCGGCGCGCGGCCAGCCGCAGGGAAGACCTCCCGGCCTTGTGGAAGGACCCACCTTAAAAGGCCGGGAGCGGGAACGTTGTCCCCAGCGCCCAGACAGAGCGTCCCCGCGAGGCTGGAGCCCGAGCCCGCAGTGCCCTGCTGCCCCCTGAGCGACCCGCAAAACCCCGGGGTCAAGCCGCCCGTGGGTTCCTCCCCAGGGGGGGTCCCAAAAGTTGGTTGGCATTTTTGTTGTTCCTTCAACAAAAATTCTTCTGAAAAATAGAAAGAACAGTACAAGGAGCATGCATACATCCACCTTCCATTTCAACAGTTTAGCATGTGCCAAATATATATAATTTGTTTTACTTTGTTTTTGAGGAGCCCTTTCAGAGTAAACTACAGTCATCCTGACTGTCCACCCCTGCACCTCCACATGTTCTTCCCATGACCACATGGCGTTATCACACTTAACAAAAACTATTAACGGTTCCTAATGATTCCGATTTCCCCAGTTATCCTCAAGATGTCTTTATAGCTAGGATTTGCAAACCAGGATCCAATCATTTGATAATTAGGTCTCTTCCGGAAACACCACCCCCTCCCCCATTTAAGAATGGCCTTGGCCTTTTGAAGAGTTCAGGCCAGTAGTCTTGTAACTCGTCCCATGCTCTGAATCCACCCGGTTGCTGCCCTGTGGTGGCATTTGGTTTGTTCCCCTCTCCCTCATGTTTCCTAGCAGGCTTGGTTAGATTCGGGTTGATCGTCATTGGCCAGAGGCCTTCACGGGGGATGCTGGGTGCTTCACGTTGCCTCATCTCCGGAAGCACATACCGTGCTACTGTCACGCTTTGGGGGAGGCTTTCATGCTCCAGCTTCCTGGCCTCCTCCCCAGAGAGTCTGGTTCAGCAAGAGCCTAGGCGTCTGTATTTTTCAAAACCACCCCGACTGAGCTGACCGCCGGTCCCTGGCCCTAGCAGCCAGCTGGCAAACGCATGTCCTCGGCCCCTCGAAGGGCCTGGTATCAGGGAGGGGGTGGGACAGTCGAGGTGGGCAAAGTCCTTGAGGCTCCTGCCCTCACCAGGGCGGCTGGCCGGTGCTCCCTGGCTATGCATGACATGTGGGCCCCCATATGGGAGGGGGCTGGACTTCCTTGGGGTAGTTCCCCAGCTTGGTTTGGGGTCTTCCAAAGACCATTAGTGCTCCCAGCACCCGGCATAGGACAGGCCCAGGGTGAATGTTTGTAGAATGAAGACACAAAACAGGCCAGCGGCTGCCTGAAGAGGCCTGGGAGTCACTGTGCAAGTGAGCTACCAGCCAAGCAGCTCTGCTCTCTCTCCTCCTTCCTGGCCTTCTTCCTAAGACTTCAACAAAGACTTTCTAGGCTGTGTACAGAGGCCCAGGGAACCGTGAGGCCGTCACCTGCCCTTAGCTCGTCATGGTGGCAGCCTGTGGCGTCTGAGGTCGTGGTGGTGAGAGGCGGTGAGGAGGTCCTCGCAGGGCATTGTGCCCTTTGGTGAAACAGGTACTCTGCTCAAGATAGAAAAGGAATGAAATACAGCCTCCCCTCAAAGACCCACCAGCTAGTAGAGAAATGAAAGAGTTCGTGGGAAATTCAATGGGGTGTGCTTAAGCTGACCTCTGAGGCATGTATAAGAGCTGGGGAAATGCCCACAGGGAGGGGTTTAAACCGGGCACAGCAGGAGGGATTTTAAGTCGGACCCTGGAAGATGAACAGGAGGACCGGGCAGGCTGTGTCTTACCTTCTGCCAGAACTGGGCTCGGAGGGGACCTGGCAGAAATCCCGGCCTGGGAGCCAGCAGACTTGGCTTCTAAGAACAAGCAACCTGAACCTGGAAAGGCTCCTTCTCCCATCTGTGGAATGGGACACTGACACCTGCCTCCTATAACTCAGGGACTGGAGGGACAGGGAAGGGAGACTTGTCAGGCTAAAATGAGCTAAAGATGCAAACGTGGTTTAGGAAAAGCTGAAATGAGAATTATGGTTGGTGGAGTGGGAGGTGCGTAAACAAGTGGCAGAGCCCCAGGAGGAACCCAAGTCCAAGCAGAAGTCAGCCTCGAGGCCCGCCTCGGATGTCACCTCTTGGAAGAAGCTGTCTTCCTTGCTTTCTCCGAGTCTCTCTCCTCAGGGCTCCGTGACCTTATGAATTCCACCCTGAATGGGACTGTGGTCGTCCACAGGACTCTTCTAAGCTAGAACGGGGGCTTCTGAGGCGAGTGGCAGCAGGTCACATGCACACTGCACGAGGCGCTCAGTACCTGCGCACAGAGTGCAGGTGCAGCCCGCAGGCCGTCAGGCCCGGGAGGCTGAGAGGAGAGCTGTGTGGCATAAGGGAGGCAGATCTGGCTGGGGCAGGAGTCCTGAGCTGCACTCCCTGCTCTGCCTGCAACCAGTGGAGGAACTCTGGGCATGTCACATCGCCTCTCTGGCCTCAGTTTTCCCCAAGGAACTGGACTAGATTTGCCCAAGGTCCCATCTAGAACTGAAATTCTATCCCCCCCACCCCCACCCCAGTACTAGGACAACAAATATGTGTGTGGCAGTTTACAGAATGTGGTCAAGCCTTTCAGGGCACTTCTATGTCCTACTACCCTTCTCCAACTAGCAAGAGGCCAGCTGGAAAACCTCAGGCTGAGACATTTATTCAGTAGGACTTTATTTTTATTTATTTATTTATTTTTTTAAAGATTTATTTATTTTATTTATCCCCCGCCCTTGCCGCTTGTGTTGCTGTGTCCATTCGCTGCATGTCTTCTGTCTGCTTATCTCCCCCTTGCTGTGAGGTCTTGCCGCATCAGCCCTCACAAGGAGGCCCGGGAAGCGAACCCGGGGCCTCTCACATGGTAAACGGGTGCTCTATCCATTGCGCCACACCCGCTTCCTGCCGTGAGGTTGCTGCATCAGCCCACCGCACCGCTCAGGGCCTCAGGACGCGAACCCGGGCCTCCCATATGGCAAACGGGGGCTCTATCCACTGAGCCACACCCGCTTCCCAGTAGGACTTTATTAAGCATCTACCTTGTACCCAGTGAGTACTCCAGGGCCAGCTGGTCCACCCCATGATTTCTGGAGTGCTCCATATCTCTCTAACACCCATAGGCAGGAGTGTCCTGAGCCCCAGCAAGTCACTTAGCATCTTTGGGCCTCAGTTGCTTCACCTGTAAAATAGAAAGCATACAAAGCTTTGTATGTCTGAAGGCAGCTCCAAAGGCTTGGGGCTCTACCTGAGCAGCTGTGAGAGCTTCCCCGAGCACCCCCCACCAGTCCTGAGCGGCTTGGGGCAAATTTGGGAAAAGGCCCAGTTCTTCCTTTGTCTCTCCCTGGACACTTCCCTGCTCTTGCTGAAGGAAGAGCCCGTGTCCTCTGGGGGTTGCTGAGGGAGCGCTTGGACCTGGGGAGGACCAGGCTGGAGCTGCTGAGGAGGCAGCTCTGTGGGCACCCACCTGTCCCCCTTCTCTGAGGCCCTCTGCTTCCTCCCTCCCAGCTCTCGCCCTCCTATCCTCTTCCCCAGCCCAGCTTCCTGCTCCACACCCTGCCCCCGATTTGGCTGAAGGGGAAAACCCCCTTCTCCCACCCTCCTCCCCTCTGGACTCTGATCCACTCCACTTTGCTGTGAAATGGGGGAAAAAAAAAAAACTCACGCTCACAACACAGCAAAAAACAGGTTTCAACATTTTACGGGTTTCAACATTTTTCAGTCCGCCTTGTCACCTCTTATCAGATCAGCCGGGAGCCGCGGGCCAGGCGCTGGGAGCTGCTTGGGAGAACAGAAGCTGTAACATTCCAGTCAGGGCCCTGTCCTGCCCCGCCCCGGCCTCGGCCCTTCCTTCTTCATCCCTAGGGGCTCCTGGGGATGGCCCGGCCACCTCTGCCCCCTTCCCTCCCCTGGGAGCCTGGCCCAGCCCCTCCTGCTCTGAGCTTCCGGCCCACCCTCCTCTTCCTCCCCACAGCTGCCCAGGACTGTGGCTCCTCTGGACTCTCAGGTGGCCCCTGGCAGGGAGTCTGCCTCCTCCGAAGGGCCCCACTTGGCCCAAGAAGGGGACCTCTAGGCGTTGGGGGCCAGAGGGGAGTCATCCGGGTCAGTGGCAGAATGTGGAAGTGGCTGCTCTGGCAGGAGGGCTGCGAGCTGCCCTGGAGTTTAGGGAGCCGGGGAGACCCACCCTCCCCACCCACAGGCTCCCTTGGCCTGTCCTCAGCGACTGCCACCCAAAGGCAAGGAATGCGGTTTTACCTCAGTTTCCTTTTCTTCACGTTTGTGATTTTCACCAATGGTACGGTGGCCCTTTGGCCTGGAATGCCCCTTCCCCGCACACTCACCCCTACACCCCTTGTTCTTGCCACTCTCGAGGTGACCTGGTGACACAGTAAAGACCCTGTCACAAGGCCTGGAAGGACTGACCTGCGTCCAGAGGCTTAGATGTCAGAAGTGCCCACTGAGGGAGAGGCCCAGGACCTGGGTCCCAGGGCGAGCGAAGAGGCCTTGGTCCAAGGGGCCCTGAGGCTAGCTGGACTGGCTGGGCCTTCCAGTGCCCCCTCCTGGCACCCTCCCTCCCTGGGGTCCCTGCATTCCTCACGTGGCCACCGGCGCCTCTTCCCTGGCACGTGGCATCCACGGCCCCCAGCCTCACCCTTGTCTGTGTGTACGCTGAAGGAGATGAGGCCTAGAGGAGTATCGTTCAGCTGTTGGCTCCAGAGCGGAGACTCCCAGATCCGAGCTTCTAGCCTCCATCTTTCTCTTGGGCTCCAGCTCCTGCACCGCCAGCACTGTCTGGACCTGGTGCTTAGAGGTCTCACTGACCCCACAAACCGACTTCATCTTTGTTCTCAAACCTGTCCCACCTCTTAAGTTCCCGTTCTTGGTGGATGTCATCTCCAAGGCTCAAAACTTGGACTATCTTTTCCTCCTTCCCCTTGTTTCACCTGTGACCAAACGCTCCCCGCTTCCTCTCTGTTCGTAAGGCCAGACCTCGCTAACCTAGATGGGTGCAGCTCAGCCCTGGCCGCACGACAGAATCACCCCAGAAAACCACAAAGCCACAGTGTCCCCGGGGGTTGTGCTGTGCAGCCAGATCCAGAGGTTGTTTAGAATAAATGGTCACGTTGACCGCCCAGCTGCTTCCCCAGCCTTTGGGCTCTAGCACACACCTCCGTGTCCCATCTTGCACCCAACAACAAAGCCCAGCTCACGAATCCTCAGTGGCTGCCCAGGGTTGCCAGCAGAATCGGGCCTTTCCCCCTCCTCTGGTCCTCTGGGCAGCCCCTAGATCCCAGCTGGGGTGGGCCCGTGGCTGCTCCCTCTCCCACCTCCTTGCCTGGGGCTGTTCCCCTGCAGCCCTGGCTCCACTGAGGGGACCTCAGCTTCCTGCAGAAGCTCAGCGCTGCTCCTCAGTGGAGCCTTCCTGGTGATGCTGGCAGGGACCCACTGGCTTCTCTGGGGTGGGTGCTCTTACCGTGTCCCTGGGCATGACGGCTCCATGGGCCGTAAGTTGCAAGTGCCTGGGGACCACCTCTCACTCACTCAGGGCACCCACGGCACCAGGATCTAATAGGTGCTCCAAACATGCCTCTTGGTCTGGCGCTCCTTGGGTGTGGCTGAATTCATCCCCACGCTCCCAGAGCCTGGACCTCTGCCAGATCCAGAGTCATCACCCGATAAATGTGTGTTGAACTAGGCGGTGAATGAATTTGTTCGCCAAGGACAGTCACCTCCATTCACTCCACGTACTCATTGCCCTCCCTGAGGCCTGGTCGGGAGGGCTGGGACCCAGTCAAGACGGGGTACCCAGCAGAGGCCCTGTGGGTTCCGAAGCTGGCCCTGGGTCGCAGATCAGAGCACGGACCCTCTCCACACTCACTCGCCCTCCCTTCTTACACATAAAGAAGCTCCCTCACTTGCTGGAGGCATGAGAACCAGATGCCCATTCGTGCCTGCTGAGTGAATGAACCAATCACTAACAGGGAAGGTCCAGAGACATCTCCCCACTTGTTTGGTGGAGGTGTTCGCCAGGGCACCTGGGCCAGCTCCAGGCACCTCAGGTGCCCCTTTGGACTCAGCAGCTCCCCCCAGCCCTGGGCCTTGCGGAGAGCTGTTGGGAAGGGAATAAACCTGGCTCAGCACCTCTGTGGTCCATGTGTGTTCCAGGGTCAAACGAGGAAGAGTGGTGGCTTGTGAGTCCCTCTCAAAGTGAAGGTCCCTCCTCTCACTTTGTCACAAGCTCCCTGCCAAGGCACCAGGGCAAGTGGCCCCCATCCAGGGCCCATGGCCTCCCATATTGGGAGCAGGTGCTGCCTCGCCACTCTGGGGCCGGGCTTCTTGGAAGCTCCAGGCATTGGGCACCTCGGAGCCACCATGCCCAGCCCCTGCCCCGCTCCACCATGCACATGTGTCCCTGGTACATGTGTCGGGCTGCACTCATGACATCTGCCAGCCCCGAGTGGCCTCTCGACCTAAGTGGAGAAGTACTGGCCATGAGTTCCAAGGCCAGTGCTTGGCTCTTCATTTCCTGCCCATTTCTCAAGCTTTTCCTTCCCCTTCTGGAGTCTTTGGTCTTGTCCCATGTCAGGGTGGGGCCCCTCTAGACCCTGGAGCAGGGAGGCTCTCTGCCCAGTACTGCCCAGGAGCCAGCAGGTGGAGCACCAAGCTTCAGGTTGTAGGGCCTACAGAAACTCAGGGGTCACTGCGGGAGGAGGATAGAGACAAATGACCATGAAGGAGGTGGTGTCTGACTCCCTCCTGCCCCTCACCATCTCCCTCCCTCTCCTCTCCTCTCCCTCTCAGCAACCATGTCAATCATTTTGAGACCCCAGGTCTTTGGGCCAGAATCTTAGGGTACACTCTGTTTGGGGCTGGCAGAGAAGGTGAGCCTGGGCTGCTCCCCGGGGATCCACCTTCCACAGCCCCAACCATGTTGGGGCTACCTCCAGTTCCCTTCTGTCCACTCTGTGCCCAGCCCGAGAAGCTTCTGATGATGTGTGCTTATCATCCTCCAGATTAGGGCACTGTTGGTGGCCTCCTCCCCCAGGAGGCACAGCTGTACCATAAGAAGAGCCCCTGGGCTGAATTCCTGCTTTCCCACCTGCTCTCTGTGTGCCCCGGGAAATGACAAGCCCTCTCTGGGCCTCAATCTTCCCATTTATAGAAGGAGGGGATTAGGCCAGCGGCTCTCTAACTGCATTGCTTGGGTCCTAGGGGTGGTCCTAGGGGAAAGTGGAGATATGGGGCTCCAGGATCCCCTCTCAGTTTTACCGTTAGGGCAGGGGTGAGAAAGTATATGAATTCATTTGAAGAAAAAAAATGGCAAAACCAAATAAGAAACATACTGGACAAGATTGCCTCTGCGGCCCTTCCATCTCTAAACTCTGAGGTCTGTAGGCTCCACGGCCACAGACCTAGACAAGTTTGGGTGCCACGGGCTGCCTGGTTGGGTGCGAGACCCCCGAGGGAAGCCTGCTGGGCAGTGTGGTGTGTGCGCCCCACCAACCCAGGCAGCCTGCACTCAGCAGGGGCTCGGGCACTGCTGGGTTGGTGGTGCATCTGTGGGTCCCCAGTGCCAGCATGAAGCCCAGGCAGGGCCTGCTGTGAAGGGCACACTTTGGGGTCTCACCACATGCTGTGATGCATAAGTCAGCTCGGCATCTAGGTTGAGATGAGTTCTTTAGTTTAAAAAAGTTCATCTCTGCCTTGTGCCCACCACGCAGGTCCACCCCCAGCCCCTGGGCAACAGAAGGTGTTGCCACGACAGTGGCAAAGAACTGGGGTTGGGGCGGGGGGCCATGCACAATGTTTAAGTTTGTCCTCTTTGGAGAGGGGTTTTCTCCCCGGGGGGCCAACATCTCTGTCTCCACAAACAGCCTGTTGCTGGCACCTACTGCCCGTCCACCTGACTGTTTGGGTCTGTCCTTGGCCAGCTGGCTGGTGGGTGGTTGGGGTGGAGGATGAGCTGTCCTCAGGGGGAGGTGGCGGGGCCTTGGGTGGGGAAGGGCCAGGAGCTGGGTATAAATAGCCCCTGGTCCAGCTGGGGAAGCCTGGCAGTGCCCTCTGCCCTCCCCCTCACCAGCTGCCAGTGCCAGGCAGGTCTCTATCTCCCTTGGGAGCCTGGCCATCATCATCTGAGATCCTAAACGTAGGAACTTCCTCAGCGGAACTAAGGAGTCTTGTCCTGTGTGTAGGTGGAACCTCCGGATGCCTGGAGGCCTGGGGAGTGGGGCTGAGGATGCAAGATGGGGTGGGGTGGGGGCGGGACTGGAGAGTGAGGCTGAGGGTACAAGACGGGGTGGGGGGGGTGGGACTGGAGAGTGGGGCTGAGGATGCAAGATGGGGGGGGCGGGCATCAGACTGGCACTTTGGGGAAGGAATTGTTCCTTCGTTCCTTCACTTGAGAATTAGCGAGAACCTGTTATGTAGTTTACACTGGGCCCTTTGCTAGGCTGAGCCCACGTTGCTGGTGTGTGTGTGTGGGGGGTATGTGGAGGTTCCTCGGGGAGCTTACACCAGCACAGCAGGTGGAATTGGAAATAAACCAGCCCAGCACTTTGTGACACTGAGGTCTGAGCAAGGTACAGGACCTTCTAGAGAGGAGAGGTTGGTCCTGTCTGGGAGCCCATAGATGTCTTTAGACCAGAGGTGACCCAGAAACAAGTATACAATCAGTGGCTCTAACGACACTCACAATGTTGCGCTACCGTCACCACCATCCATTACCAACACTTTCCCATCACCCCACACAGTCTGAACCCATGAAGCATTAATCGCCCATTCCCCACCCCCACTCCCGCCCCTGGTACCCCATAGTCTATTTTCTGTCTCTATGAATTTGCCTAGTCTAGTTCTTGCATATAAATGAGATCATACACTATTTGTCCTTTTGTGTCTGGCTTATTTCACTCAACCTGATGTCTTCAGGGTTCATCCAGGCTGTGCATGTGTCAGAACTTCCTTCAGGAATAAGGTTTTGGAGGATGGGTCAGATGTTTGCCAGGGCCTTGGGCAGTGGCAAGGCCCCCCTGGTGGAGAGCTCAGCAAGTGCAAATGTGGAAAATGCAGCCTGGATTTTCCTTACAGCTTATAACAAAATGTGAGAGGAAAGAGATAAAATAAGAACTGAACTGCTGGGCACAAAGAAGGGAGAAATTGGTGGCTTGGGAAATTCCAAGCTTCCAGAAAACAAGCCCCCAGAGGAATGCGGCCACTGGTCAAGCCCATGGAAGGGGTGAGCCCCATGAGACCCTGAGGAGGAGAAGACATCGTTCTATAGATGAATCTCAGACTTTAAAATCTAATGGAGTGTGCCCTAGAGACTTCTGAAACTTTGGGACCAGTGATGCCTGTTTCCTTCAGTTGTCTCCTTATGGTCATCCAGCAGGACAGGGCCAATCCAATCCAAACCAAAGAATTGAGGGAAATAAAGCTCAACATGTTGCCCTCCCCGGGGAAACTTGGGCTTCAAGAGTGGTAACAAGGTAAATTGATGGGTCTGTGATGGTGGAATTTCAGGCATGAGCAGTGTGTGGGTAGGAGGCTCAGGGCATGTTTGGGGAAGGCAGCTACCCTCCAGAAATCAATCCTACAACCATGGGCCCATTAGCCCCAGCACCGGCCCATGGAGCTAAAACCAGTCCCCAGAGGCCCCTGCTAATTACTGGCAGGATGGCCAACCCCCAGCTGAAACCTTTGACTGGAGCACCCTGGAAATGTCCCTGTGCCCTTGCCCTTCAGATCACCTTAACACTTAACACTTAGCCTTAACACTGAGCCTTTGTTCAGCCCCCCTTTAGGATAGGGCTGATGGGGAAGGGGCCAGCTTTGCTCTTCCCAGTAGGAGGTGGATGGGAAGGGCCTCTGGAAATTCTGACATGTCCTACCAAGTCAGGAATGGGAGGATGGGAGGAATGAGGTGGACAAGACAGGGGACAAAGTGCTGGGAACAGCCCTAAATGCACAATACCATGAGGCCTTCCTATGTTCCAGACACTGGATTATATCGTTTTCTCTTCCCATTACCTCTATTTTACAAATGGAGAAACTGAGGCGTGGGGAGCATAATTAAGTACACTGCCTGAGATCCACAGCTAGGAATTAGCAGAGGTGGTCTTGAACCCCTGCAGGCTGCCTCCCAGCTCCACAATTGGTTGGCTGGGCCATTGGAAGGAAACAGGCTTTGGTGGGAGGAAGGAGAACTTGGTGTCTCTGAGCCTGTGGAGGGTCCCTCGGAGGAGGAGGTGTGACGTGGCTGGGTAAGAACATCACACTTAACATGATGCTGACTGAAATAAGCCAGACACAAACAGACAAATTAAGTGAAATGTCTAGAAAAGGTAAATCCACAGGTACAGAAAGTTGATTAGAGGGGGTACAAGTGGCTGGGGGGAGGAGAAATGGGGTGTTATTGCATAATGGGTACAGCACAGAGTTTCTGTTTGGGGTGATGAAACAATTTTAGAAATTAATAGTGATGAAGGTTGCACAACATGTAATTAATGCCACTGGATTAATTACATAAAATGGCAAAGTTTATATGATTTATGTTACCAAAAATTTTAAAAAAAGATTACATGTGGAGTCAAACAAACCCCAGGTGTGAGTTCTGGCTCTGTCATTTCCTTGTGTAAGTCTCCGTGCCTCAGTTTCCTCATTTGTAAAATGAGGATGACAACTCCCAGCTCACAGAGCTGTCACATGGATTGAGTGAGAGAATATATGTGAAGTGCCTGGCATGCAGTACGTGCTCAATAAAAGGTTGTCATTATTATTGCTAGTGTTGAATGTGACTGCAGAGGACAAGGGGAAATTCATTTGGGTTGGAGGAGAGACTGCAGTTAGACCATAGGAAGGACTTCCTGGCTGTCACATAAGGGGAATGGAGGGAACCATGGCATAGCTTTTTTGGGAGATGTTTGGGGAGCAACTCTGGCCTTCAGGGCTGACTGAGCCATGCCAGCCAGAGACCAGGGCAGTCCCTGCCTGGGAACCTTGGGGAGGGAACTGGTGAAACCTGGGAGCATCTGGAAGGGATGGGCAAGAGGGGCAATGAAGAGCCATCAGAGTGTCCCACTCCTTGGTCCCCCTTGCCAGCCTGGCTGTGGATAGGGCGCTGTGGCCTTGGCAAGCCCCTTCTCTCTTTGGGTCTCTGCTCTCTCATCGGAACAAGGGGCTTTGTGCCGTCTCAGTGCTCCTCCCAGCTCAGACACCTTGTAGGTCCTGACCCAGGGTGCCCAGGCCTGCAGCAGGCATAAGGCAAAGGCCAGGAGAGGGCGAGGAAAGAGGAGGGAGAAAGTGCTGGGAAAATAGAGGCAAGACTCCGAGGGCCCTGAGCGCCCCGCTCTCCTCCCTTTGGGTAAAGGGAGGCTGGAGTCCTTGGACTTGGCGTGGCTGAGAACAGACCAGGAAATGGGGGTCAGCGTGGGGTCCCGTGGGGCCAGAGGCGACCATGAGACGGGCCCACCCAGTGAGAGTATGCAGTGGGGGGTGGAGGCCAGGTGAGAGCGGGCTCTGCAGGGCCACCTCCAGGGACCAGCGTGGACTGAGGCACCTGTGGTGGGGAGACTGGGGCGGGCTCTGGCCAAGGGGTCTTCCAAGAGGGGCGCTGAGGGAGAGCTGAGAAGTGGAAACACCCCGGGGAGGCCGAGGGGCCAGCAAAGGGCATCTCAGAGGGACCCTGGGGCTGAGAAGTGGGTACAGTCAGGGGCCAGGCCAGCGTGTGGGGAGGGGGGCAAGGAGACCCTGCAGTATCCCTCCAGAGGGCCCTGCAGCCCCCCCACTCAGGACCAAGGCCAGGCCCTGGCTCCAGCTCCAGCCCCCTCTCGGGCTGTCCCCACCTGGGCTTCAGGTCCTACACCTCAGAGTTTAGTGGGCAAGGCCTGGGCTCCCCCCAGGACGGCAGTGGCCTGCGTGGTCTACACTGCACCTTCACTCGGCTTCCCCCCGACACTGGCCTGTGGGCTGGAGCACAGGGAACCTCTCGGGGCTGGACAAGCTGGGAGGCTCAACTCGGACGCCTGGCGGCCCTGCAGGCTTGGGCAGGTTTCTCAGCTGACTGGCCTCCGTGTGCTCATCTGTGAAATGGGACGTGATAATGCAGTTCCTCCCTCACAGACGTGCTGAGGACTAAGGAAACAGACACAGCACCTGGAACAGTGCCCACACAGGGTGGGCATGCAATACAGGGCAGCGATTTCATTGTCATAATTACCACTCTAACCTGTTTGCAGCTGTAAACAGGGGAGGGGCAGAAGAGGTGTCAGTCCCACAGGGCTCCAGTGCTGCAGGGCCACATGGCCATCTGGGGTCTGGGCTGACCCACTCTGTCCCACCCCCTCCCCCAGGGCCCAGGCAGGCATCGCCCAGAAGGCAGCGTGGCTCACCCCATGGGCTCTGGAGTCAGACGGCTCGGGTTCCAGTGAGTGGCCCTGAGTAGCTCTGTGGTCCAGGCTGGCTACTCAACCTCCAAGGCTAAGCCATCTATAAAACAGGCTGCTAACAATGACCCCAGTATATTGTAGGGTGTTATAAGGGTCAAATGAGGCTCAGCACAGAGGCAGAGCTCAGTAATTAGCCATCATCAGAGACAAGGTAGGACTGTGGGTAGTTCAGTCCTTCTCCTTAAAAGGACTCGGTGCTAAAGATCTGGAAATGTCCATAAATGTTACTGTCCAAATCCCAAGTTCCCCACTCCTTCCCCCCAAAATAAGTAAAAAAGTGGTTGAGGTGTATATACGTTACCATGACACACAATTAAAAAACGAAGCCCTGTCTCTCCCTCTGAGGGTTGAACTCAGATCCAGCACACGGTGGATGGGAAATTCTGGTCCCCAGGAAAGCACGCAGCAGGCTCAGCTCTGCCACAGACCTGGCACCCAGTGAGCAAGCTAAACTAATCCCAAAACCTCAGCTTCCCCATCTGTAAAATGGGGGTAGTAATATTTTCCACTTTGAAGAATTGATCAGAAGTGTTACACGGTAGGAGCTTGATAAATGGCAGATGTTTGGTTTGTCCTTGTGTCCAGTCCAGAAAGCTTCTGTGTACTTTTTTCTGAGCTGCCCTTGGAGCCTTCTCCTGACCCCTCTTCCCAAGGCTTCACTTTGCCTGGGTGACACAACCATGGCCAAGGCCAGACCAGAGACCTGGTAAGTGCTTGTATCAGGGAGAAGAAACAGCTTCCATACACCCCTCCCTCCAACTCACACCACCCCCGATCACAGAGCTGATCACCACTGGCTTTAAGGTCCACTGGGTCCCACAGATCTTTTTCTCACCTTTTTGCACAAAATGTCTTTTCTGCTGTTCCTGTGCTGGGGATAGGGAGTGGAAGAAAGTGATTCCCACAGCACCTTGGTTTTTAAACTCTCGTTCTTCCCCCAAAGGCCTTTCCTTCTATAGACTCTTTGGAAAACCTAGAGAGGTTGACAGGATACCAATTGCAAAATGAGGGACAGCAGAATGGGGTGACTGGACCAGAGTCACACACAGTGTTGGATGGGGACAGTGAAAAATGAGGCCTTCTGCTTCCTGACCTTGAATTAAACTTGTCCTGAAATAAAATCAGGCTCCAGTCTCTGGTGAATGTCTTGAAACTCCTGGGAAGCTGTGAAGGTGGTCACGGAGGTCCTGATGGACAGAGGACAGAGGACCAATCACCGACTCCCCGGGGAGACGCTGGGGGTGTCTAGACTGGGCAGGCAGCATCGGGGTTTGAGGATGAGGAGCACTGCCACGGGTGGCTCCTGCGTGTGCGTGAGCTTGCGTGAGCTGAGGCTCCTCTTGCCATTTCTGAGATGGGGGCAGGATCAGAGCAGTTCCTGCTCCGTGGGGTCCTTTCCATGGGTCATTGCAAATCTCCATGTGGCCTCTGAATCCTAGACTCCCCAAAAGGCTGCCCAGTTCAGCCCCTTCAGTGCCAAGGACTGGAAGGGTCTTGACCTGGGCCCCGAATACCATCTTTCCAGTCCAGGGTTCTTTTCATGGCATTGGATTGCCCCAGGGGCCCCTGTGAGCAGTTCCTGCTGCACCCATGCCCTTGCAAGCTGGATATGCCATGTCCAGCATGTCCAGGGGAGATTCTACCCTTTGAAGGGCCCAGTGCTCCTCAGGTCAAAGGCAGATGTCTCAGAGCGCAGGTTCCCTGCACCTGCCCCAGAGGGCTTGTGAGGGAGCAGCTATGCCCACGAGGGACGGGCACTGTGCCCACGGTGCCACTGCTCTCTATCTGCCTGCAGGTCCCTGGCCCTGGGCCAGCAGTATACGTCCCTGGGCTCACAGCCCCTGCTCTGCGGCTCCATCCCGGGCCTGGTCCCCAAGCAGCTGCGCTTCTGCCGCAATTACATCGAGATAATGCCCAGCGTGGCGGAGGGTGTGAAGCTGGGCATCCAGGAGTGCCAGCACCAGTTCCGGGGCCGCCGCTGGAACTGCACCACCATCGATGACAGCCTGGCCATCTTTGGGCCCGTCCTTGACAAAGGTACTGCTCTGGGCCGGGTGGGGGGTGGGCGAAGGCTGGGTGGGGAAGGGTATCAGGACACTGTGGCCCTTCCACCCCAGGGTACCTCAGCAACCGTGGGGCCCTAGAATGGTCAGGCCTCAGCTCAGCACCCAGGCACCTCCAGGGAGGGCAATAAAGCCCATCACAACCCATGATCTCTACCCTCTCTGGACAGTTCTGACACCATCATGGCACATCTTCCTGGTGCTGTGGGGTCCTGGGAGCAGGCGTGGAGGAGGCCATGACCTTTCTTCCCGGCTTGTGCGGCTGGGTGGGGGCAGGCTCTGATGTGGACATTGGTGGCAAGTGCTCTGCAAATACAGCTTTGAAGTGGGGCTGGGGACAATTCCACCCTTCAGTCCTCCCATATAGAAAATTCTGGAGCAGAGGAAAGCACCTGGCACTGGTGGGGATGAAGGACTGGAATTGTGGCGGGGCTAGAGGCACATGGGCATCTGGGTAACTTTCTAGCCATCTGGGGTCTAACCGGCTGCTCCCAAAATACTGGAGGTCATATGACTTGATATCAAACATGGAAGCTGTGGGCTGAGGGAAGGAGGAGGGGTACAACTTCTCCCAAGAAGAGAACTTTGGAGTTCATGAGTGCTGGGCTAAAGACCGGCAACTCCTTCAGGAAGCGCAGTGTCCTGGAATCTAATGATCCCTGCTGGGCCGACCAGGTCTCCGGGGAGCAACCTCTCCTTTTCCACAGCAACTTGGACCTTCTCCCCCACACACCGCCCCCTGGTCTTTGCCCCACGCTGGTGAGGCCTGGCCCTCCTTCCTTTTGGAAGTGTGGGAAGTGATCTGAGCTGCATTTACAGCCTGAAAGAAAAGGGGTCTGAGCATCCAGGTGGAAGCTGACCACGGTCCCCTTTTACCAGGCGCGGGTACCAGTGTCTGCCTGATCTACAGACCTAATGCTGGCTATTGTCAAGGAACAGAAGGGCAATTAGCAAATCAATGGATGATGATTCCGTTTGTGCTTCTATTACCAAAGCTAATTACTTCTTGTTTACATAAAAGGTTTGCCCTCTAATTGGGGCCAAGTGGCGGCGGTTTGCATTTCAAACCCGATCCTGCGGGTGTGTGAGTCTCCCCGCCTTCCGGTGCCCCACCTCGGGCCAGGTAGCTCTTAATCAAACAGCCTCCGCGTCTAGACGCGCTCCCCGAAAGCAAGACTCACCTGAAGGTTCTTCCCGGCTCCGGCCATTAGCCTGGGAGACTCAGGGCATGGAGCTCAGTCCCTTTCAGGTCTGTGTTGGACGTTTTAAACCACCGTCGTAGGTTTCTACCTGCCTTGGTCCCTAAATCGCAAGAGGGAGCGTTTGGGATGGGGGGTGTGTGTCAGCAACGCTGGAGAATGTGATTAAAGCAATGACTCTCCGGGAAGAAGGGCCGCGCGCACCCCAGGGCCCAGTGCCCGGGCTGCGATCCGGGTTCGAACCCAAGCCCCACGTTTGCACTCCGCGCCTGGCAAGGCCCCCTCCCCGCCGTGCGGGCCGCCAAGAGTTCACCTCCGCCCAGCCTTCGAGACCCAGGCGGCTGGGAGTTCGGAGGCGCGCATCTTCAGCGAGGGAGGAAACCGCCCCCGGGGCTGGGCCTGCAGGGAGGGCGGCGCGGGACGCGGGCCGAGGGCGCGGGAGGGGAGGGCTCGGCCGCGGGGCTGGCACCGGGCGGGGCGGGGGGCGCAGAGGTCGGCGGCCGGAAGGCGAGAGGCCGCGCCGCGAGCCCGGGATGGCTGTCCCCGGGCGGGGCGGGGGGCGGGCGGCCCGGAGGGGCTCAGGCGGCTTGAAAGGGGCCCGAGCGCCGCCCCCCACCGCGCGGCCCGGCCCCGCGCCCGCTGCGGCCGCCGCGCCATTCACACGCCCTCTGGCCATTCGGCGCGGCGCGGCGCGGCGCGGGGGCGGGGGGCGCCGCTTCAATGGGGATTTCGCGGGCCGGCGCCGGGGCCGGGGGCGCGGCCCGGCCGCGGGAGCCGCCCGTTGCTACGTGGTGGCGGCCGGCCCGGCGGCCCGGGCCCGGCGGCCGCATTATGCGGGTAATGCGGTGTGACACCGCGCGAACAAAGGCGGATTGAGCGGCCCAGCGGGCCCCGCCGGACGGGGACGGGCACAGCGGGGCTGTCAGCGCCGCTCCCAGGCTAATCCCCGCCCCGCCCCCGCCGCCCCCTCGGCCCCTGGTCCCCGGGGCTGGGAACCCGGCGCGGCCCGCGGCCTGGGCGCCGCCGCCGCCGCCCCAAGAGGCCGCAGGCCGGGCCGGAAGCGAGGGGCGCCCGGGCCTGCGAGCTCGCCCTAGGCGCCCCCAGCCACCCCGCCCCCGGCACTGAGGAGTGGGAGGGGGCGAGGCTTGGGGTGAGGACAGCGGAGGGGAGGGGGTGGGAGCCGAACCCCAGCGCGTGGCTCCTGCCCGCAGCCCCGCCACGGCCGCGCAGGCTCCCTTGCCTTGGCGGGTCCCGTTCGGCGCTCCCCTCCCGCCTGTTCGTGGACGTGGAAGGGCCCCCTCCCCTGCTGGTGGCCCACGAGGCCGTAGGGGCCGCCAGAGGAGCAGGAATGGCTGTGAGGGGTCACCGGGCTTCCGCCGAGGAAGGCTGCGGTGCTGCGGCCTTTTCAGCACCCAGGACGGAGGCCGGGGCTCTGGCTTCGAGGCCGCCGTGTCGTCCGCAGGCCGCGCAGCCCGTGGACAGAGCGGGGCAGGGCATCTCCCTGCTCTGTGCTCCTCCCCTGGACGCGGAGACGGTGGGCAGCAGGTCTCTTAGGCCTTTGCCTCCCTAAGCCTCAGTGCCTCCTAGCTGTAAAATGGGCCTACAATAAAGCTTTCACCTCGTCGGGTTTAGAGGATGACATGGCATAAAGCGCAGGAAGCGCAGCGTCTGGCAGACGAGCACTCCCAGGTGGCTGTCATAACGAGGTGGGGTGGGGGCGTCTCTCCTTGTTTCCCGTCCTGGAACCCGGCCTGGGGCACAACCAGGGGGGTTGCCCTGTGTCCCCATCCTCCTGGTAGGGGCAGGAGGCAGAGGGATGGGGAGGGGGAAAGTGAGGCACCAGCCACTGCCCTCCTGATCAGGAACTGACTCCAACCTTGGGGGTCAGGAGACATCGTTGGCAGTTTACAAAGAGGGTAACTGAGGCCCAGAGAAAGAAGGGGTATGCCCGAGGTATCCAGGTCGGAACGGATGGATTTGGGCCGTTTGGGCTGTAGGCTCTCCGAACTTGGGTTCTCCCAGTTAGCAGTGGAGGGCTCAGACAGCTCTGGGCGTCTCTGGGGTTTGAACTCTCTTCCCAAACCTTAGGCTTCCGCTCTCCCTGTACCAGCTGCCTGGGCCCTGGCTCACCCCTCTAGTGAGGGTCCCCAGCCAGGGCTGGGAGGAGCACCTCCCTTCCTCCCTCTTCCCTCCGGAATGCTGAGCCCTTCGGCTCTGCCCCGCCTGCTCCTGCTCGCGGCTGGGGAAGTCGAGGCCGGGGCTTGAGCGCTGCCTTCCCGCGTGCACCCCGCAGCCACCCGCGAGTCGGCCTTCGTGCACGCCATCGCCTCGGCCGGCGTGGCCTTCGCCGTGACGCGCTCCTGCGCGGAGGGCACCTCCACCATCTGCGGCTGCGACTCGCACCATAAGGGGCCGCCCGGAGAGGGCTGGAAGTGGGGCGGCTGCAGCGAGGACGCCGACTTCGGGGTGCTGGTGTCCAGGGAGTTCGCGGACGCGCGCGAGAACAGGCCCGACGCGCGCTCGGCCATGAACAAGCACAACAACGAGGCGGGCCGCACGGTGAGCCACGGCCGCCCTCCCCCGACCCCTCCCGGGCCCCCTTCCCGGGCCCCCTTCCCCGACCCTGCCCCTGCCTCTCCGGGGTCGGCCTTGCCCGCCCCTTCCGGCGGCTCTGTGGGTCCCCGGCCCCCTTTGACCAGGCTTGGCCCCTCCCCACACCCTGCAGCCACCCCTGTTCCCACCTCCTTCTTAGTTGGACTGTGCGGGTCTCGGCCGGGGGTAGAGACGGTGCGGGAGTGTGGCCCCCCACCCTGTGCCTTCAGGTGCCCGGGAAGTCTGCTCGTGGTCCTGGCTCTGGACTCAGGCCCACTCCTTCCTAAGGCTGTGTGACCTCGGGCGAGTCACTTAAGCTCCGAGCCTGTCTCCCACCTGTTAACCGCATGGCTTTAAGAAGTGAACGGGGTGATGTCTGTCGGGTTTGCTGTGTGAAGGGGAGGGGACCAGTGACCACTCTCTAGGTCGGGGCCTCATTCCTCTCTGTTCGGTTCTGGCTGCAGAGTAGGAGAGAAGGCTGGAGGGAGGGGGAGGGGGGCAGAATGGGAGGGTGGTAGACCCCCCGGTGGGGTCAGCCTGGGGGCCAGCAGCCATTCTTCTTCCCCAGACCATCCTGGACCACATGCACCTCAAGTGCAAGTGCCACGGGCTGTCAGGCAGCTGCGAGGTGAAGACCTGCTGGTGGGCCCAGCCTGACTTCCGTGCCATCGGGGACTTCCTCAAGGACAAGTATGACAGCGCCTCGGAAATGGTAGTGGAGAAGCACCGCGAGTCACGCGGCTGGGTGGAGACCCTCCGGGCCAAGTACGCGCTCTTCAAGCCACCCACTGAGAGGGACCTGGTCTACTACGAGAACTCACCCAACTTTTGCGAGCCCAACCCCGAGACGGGCTCCTTTGGCACGAGGGACCGGACTTGCAATGTCACCTCCCACGGCATCGACGGCTGTGACCTGCTCTGCTGTGGCCGTGGCCACAACACGAGGACGGAGAAGCGGAAGGAGAAATGCCACTGCATCTTCCACTGGTGCTGCTACGTCAGCTGCCAGGAGTGTATCCGCATCTATGATGTGCACACCTGCAAGTAGCCAGCCAGGTAGGCAGGTGGGGAGGGGCCCCTGGGGAGCCTTGATGCAGGGAACAGGGTTCGCCTCTCTTCTTGATGGCCCTGTTCTATTACTAAGTTGTCCAGAACAGACACATCCCCACAACCAACCTCCGTAAGCCAGGCTTTCCCAAGTGTCATTGGGAAGATTCTTGGGCAGTGCCTTGAAAGCACAGGTGATAACCGAGTGTGCAAGCGGGAGGCAGCAAGCAGTTGATTAAAATTCATACACAAATCAGTAAATTATGGGCCAGATTAAGCTTTTTGCATGGCCACTGGCTATCATTACTAAGCATCTGTGGAGCTAGAGGAGGGGCAGTGTGGGATTGGAAGCCTGGAGACCTGGTTTGCCCCTAACTACCTATTCTTTCACTTCTCTGGGTGTCAGTTATCTTATTGAATAAGGAAGGGGTCAAAATACTTGAAATAATAGGCTGAAAGATCATCTCTTTTCTACTCCTGGGGCAAAGTCATTTTGCATCCACCTTGAACTTAGAGGGCAAGTTTTTGCACAAGCATAAATCCTCACAACCCCTGGGAAGTGGGTGGGGTGGGGCGGGGGTGGAGGAAGCGGTGCATCAGCCCACATCCTGACAGATCTGAAGGTTGGGTGGAGTGGGGAGCATTCTCACTGAGTTTATGGATGGCGATGAGGATGGGGAGAGATTCAAGTTCAGAGTGAAGGTGATGAGTAACCAAGGGATCAAAGGCTGGTGGGTTATGTTGCCAAGCTTCCCAGAGGCAGCCTGCGTGGGAGGCACTGTGCCTTGGCCCTCTTATCCACGGCTCCCCAAGGTAGGTCAAGACTGACGTAGGGTGATCCGAGAGGCTCTGAGCTGGATTGTTTCTAAGGCCCATGTGCCCTTTGTCCCTTCTCTCTCACCTGAGCCTAGTATATTGAGGCATGAGCATGGGATTTGGACTTAGTAGGCCCAGCCCTACTTGCCAATGTGCAACCCAGACAAGACATTAAAACATTCTTCATAGACCTGTTTCCTCATCTGTTTCCTCCCCAGAGGTGTGAGGGACAAATGAAAGAACCCTGCGGCAGTGCTGGTTCAATGGCAGAGGCTGCCTGCCTGGGGCAGTGTTAGGGTCGAGCAGCCTATGGTGGTAGTGACCGCACCAAGTGTGATGCCCCATGCTGTGGGGAAGGGGCGGGCCTCTCAGGGCGTGGGAGGTCCCTGGCTTCATGGCAATAGCTGTGGTGGACAGCAACTTGCTCAGCCTGCCTGGGATGCCCCTCTGTGTAGCTCAAGCTCTGTCCCATCCTGTAGCTCAAGCTCAAGCCCTGACCCTGGATAGGAACAATGTGGGGAGCGGAAAGAGAATGAAGCTGTCGAATCTTGGGAAACTCAACCTCTTGAACCCCAGTCTCCTCATCTGTACACTGGTGGTGATAATTGGGCTTCACAGAGTTTTTTTGAGGCTCAAGTGAGCTCTGATCTGGATATAGTACTAATAGAAAGTATGACACATACCATCAGAGCATCATGACATGATGGGAGGCATCATGCAAGAAACAGTGTCATCCCTGAGGCAGGTTCACTCCCTGCTTTTCAAAATGAAAGCAGACAAGCCAGGGAGAGAACCCTCAGGCCACTGGAGTCAAGACGGAGGGCGTTTGAGAGCTGTAGTGGCCAGCTTCCTCTGTCCGCTACACTCAGAGGCAGCTCGCTGTCCCCACTATCAAGCAGGACAAGCTCTGGCCATTTTGACAGGTGGCTAGGGGGAAATCAGAGTTTTTGAATGTTAATGCTGGCTGGGGGCCAGGGGACCATTTATCAACCTGCCCATTTCACAGATGGGGACACTGAGTTAGCTGCTGAGGCAGGGCCCAGGTCTCCATATGTGGGGAGTGGTCCTGCAGAGGCCCCAGCGGCAGTAGCCACGATCACCAGTGGCTCTGGGTGTGTCACAGATCCAGACCCTGCCATTCTGTTCCAGCACCCACCCTGGGATAGGCAGTGAGATAAGCCACCCACCAGCAGGGGAAGACAGCGCTGGGTCGGCCCTTGGCGTCTTCGGAAAACCCCCACCTTTGACCCCTGTTCTACTACTGATTCTAAACACTCTTCTCCATTTCTGAAACATTCAATTGGTGTTTTATTCAATCTCACTTAAGGTGCCACGTGCACATGGCTTCAAGACAACATCCCCGAGCAGACTGTGGCCCCCACGTCCTTCCTCTCTGGCAGTTTGGAGCCCTCACTCTGGGAAGAGTAGAGAGTTCTTTCCTAACGTGGTGGCCTTTTGCTAAATACTCAACTTGTTGCGTATTTAAAGCTCAAGTGAGCTCTTTTGCCTGAGCCCTGGTTTCCTCATTTGTGAACTGGGGTTAAGAACCATGTCCCCTGCAGGGTTGTCCTGGGGACTAGAGATTGTTGCATGTGGAAAGTCCCGGCACAGGGCCCGCTCGTGGTCAAAGTGCTCCAGGAAAGGCAGCCCAGTTCCACGGCTGAGCAGAGCCCAGCTCCAGGGCTCCTTGCTGCTTGGTCTGCAGGCGAAGGCCAGAGGTTGGCTGAGACATGGTTCCTCCTTCCCATCCTTTCGTCCTCGCTGACACTTTGTGGGCAAGATGGGAAACCGAGAGACAAGCTGGCAGGGGCTGCATGGGAGAGCCTCTAGCTTTTCTCTTGACTTGACTGTCTGTCTTGATAGTGCAGGTAGGAGAGGGAAGAGAGCCGCAAAGCAGGAAGCACTGGCCGCTCCCCCCACTCCCCCAGTAAAAATAGCTCTAGGTCTCAGGCAGGGCAAAGATTCCTGCCTGGGGAAAGCATCATTTTCATTGCTTGTAGCTTTTGTCCAGGATCTCAGGCTAACTACTGATTTCCTACCTTACAAGGCACCAAATTTATTCCTTATTATTTAGATGCTGTGAGCCAGGAAGAGCGCTGGACAAGGTCTGGCTGGCCCCAAGTCCTGGCTCTGTCATTAACCTGTTATGGGACCATGGGCAAGTCCCTGTAACCTTGCTGAGCCTCAGTTTCTGCTTCTGTAAAATAGGCTTTACTAGCCCTATTTCCCCACCTGGAGGAGTTGAGAGTTTATTGGGAAAGCCTGTGAAAGCACTTTGTGCCTCAAATCCTTTGGGAGATATAAATATACAGATAAATGTACAAGTTAATAAAATGTATGCACTGGACAGTGGTGCGCCGATGGGAAGGAATTATTCATAATTAATTAAATAGACTTTCTCCTGTTTAATTTTGCTCATTCTCACACTATCTAGTGCAATATAAAAATACACACTTCAGTGCATGCATGACACTAGCTCAGTTCAGGAGTCTGCTCTGAGGTGGGAACTGGGCCCTCAGGTTTCTCCCACTCTCTTTATCAGAAGAATTCCTACATTAGGGTAATCACTGCTACTTGGATTCCTGTTTCCCAAGGCCCCCAGGTAGAAAGTAGGGGAGATAGGATTTGGACCCCTACTGTTTCTGTGAGTCACACAACGGCCCCTGATAGACCCCAAGGTACAGGAGGGAGCATGAAAAAGACACTCAAGTTCTCCATCACTTCTAAGTACAAGAAATGTTGAGATCTCCCCCATGGGTGGGCTCTGTGGGAAAGGAATTATGTTTCCAGTTCTTCCTGTTTATTTTCCCAAAGGGTGCTGGGAACAGGTGAAGTGTGTGGCTGGGCGGATTCACCGAAGCCCCATGGGAAGCAGGACCTAGAGCCAGGGCTCAGCGCTCAGCCTTGGCCAGCGAGAAACACGGACTGTTGCCGGACACGCGTGGTAAATTCCCCGGAGCCAAGCCGCCCGTTGGCCGGGAAGCTCTCCTTTCTCATCCTACGTCTCTCACTCTACTCCGGATGGTGTGTGGTTTTTAAAGAATGGGCTTTCTTTTTGGTTCTCTAGGGTCTGATAGTAACAGACCCAAGGCTTATCTTTGCACATATTAAAGAAAATAAAAATGAAAAAAAATTCTACTGCAACAGAACAGGCTGGGCTAATGTGAGCTCTCTGCCTGGTGGTAAAGACATCAGTACGGCCAAGATTCTGTTTCCAAATTGCTTCATATGGTGACATTCCAAGATGACTATGAGGTGGGAGTTAGGAAGTAGGATGAACCCCTGCAGTCTCCTTTTCTCTGTCTACTCCCATTCAAACCTGAAATACTTCCATACTCTGATAAAAGCCATAGTGTTAGCTCGGATAAAGCAGTGGTTAGAGAAGGATTTTGAATTCTGAAGAACAAGGAGTTCTAGGTGACCTGGTGAGCTATTTCAGCAGCAGCCATAGGTTCTTCTCAGTCTCATTTCCTCCCTAGCCCTGTTCTACACAAGAGGCTTTTGTGAAGTGCAGGCAGCTCTCAAAATCTTTGCCTACCATTCTGCAGTTTTCACCTTTAAGGCAGGCCGTTTCTTGTAGTGGACACTGTGAACAGGTGATGTAAGGGGCAAGCCTTCTCCAGCTCACATGGCTTCCCTAAGAAAGCAGCAGCGTCTTTGGAAGGGGACAATCCTGAGCCCTGCTCACTCGTAGATTCTCTATAAAACAGCTCCAGGTAGGGCAGTTGGACTGTAGGTCACCTTAGTATAGTTTTTATGTAATTAAAGGGTCAGAGAGAGTAGCAATCTATTCCTGAAATCCCAATTTTGTGACTAGTAGATGGGAAGGATAAAATGATTCCTTCACTTCCTTTCCAATAAGGGCAGGCCTTCCTGCATTCTTTCCTTTCTTTGGCCCATGTGAGTAAAGAGAAACACAGAGTTCCTTAACACAGATCTTCCACCCCTCCCCTGAATTCTGAGATAGCATCATCCACGTAGTTACCAAGGTTTAGACTCAGGAGCTTGATGGAGAGAAGGCAGTCCCTCCCTCCCTTGGGTAAAGCAACTCACAGCTGAGTTCTCCTTGATCCACCCTGGTCTAGGAGCTTAGAGCATCCTAGAGGAAGCTAGTAAAATGGAGGCAAATGGATTTGAGAATATGGATCAATCCAACAACTCTGTCTTACAAAGAATCAGAAAGAAGAGATATACCAGCGGGTACAGAGCAGAACAAAGTCCGTCCCGCCCCCCCCCCCTTTGTCTCCCTTCTCTCTTTGGTCTACCTAACACTGACCTAAGATGCTGGGTCAGCAGTCTTCCTGCTTCCTCAGGCAGGCTTGCCAGGATGACCATCTCTAAGCCAAGCCTGCACTCTTGAGTCTGCTGGCAACAAGGCCTGCTAATAAGCTACGTCCCACCCCCTCTCTAGAGAGTCTGAAATGCCCCTCCCATCTCGCCTAAGAACTGCAAAGTTTGAAATCATGTCAACCGGGTAATGCTTGCTTTATGTGAGACTCTTTCAGCAGAATGGATACAAATTTTCAAAAGTCTTTTCATATCTGTGTATTCTATATTAAAAGTGATAAAGTCATGTTTTCTGGGGAGTATTCAAGTAGCTGACAAGTAATTATTTAATAATAGTACATTGAGTGCATTGTAATTATTCTCACTGTAGTCAGGTATTAGCATCCAACAGAAATTTCCTACCAACCTGCTGTATCCAAAGTTTTGTAAAAAGTTGTAGAAGTTGTTGATCTTTTTGATTTTATATTCAAAAAGTCTCTTTTTATAAATATTATTTATTATACAATGTATATACCTTTGAGTTAACTAAGATTATATATTATATAAATATATATATATTTGGAGAAAATATATTTCATCATGCAGTTTTTTTCTGTTAAGTCATTAAAGAGAAGGTAAACAAACTTAAAATGGATACATTGTACAATGTGTGGAGTTTCCAGGTTAATGTCCAGGAGGTCAGGAATGTGGTGGCCTCACTTTCACTCTAATCAGTGGCCCTAATTAAGGTCATTGCCTCTGTTCTTATGTAGGAGCAGCTGAAGAGTCATGGACAGTAGGTCTGACCCACTGCAGGGTGCTCTCGTGGGCTTTGTCCTAAGTCAGCTTCTAAGAATTTCCAGTTGTAGAAATGACCAATTTGGGCAGTAATCCATTCAGACTCAGGCACTTCTGGCGCATGGACTGTCACAAACACCCTTAAAAGATGCAGCTTGAGGCCAGCAAATCATGGGGTTGGCCACAGGCTGAATCCCTTCCTCACCATAATGTTTTCAACTCCATTTATTGGGAAAACAGGATTTCCCCTACTGAAAATGAAACTTGACTGATAGCAGTCTCTCCCCTGCTAGCTCCACTGTGAGCGCTAACCTATAGTAGGGATAGGCAGAGTAGAGAAGAAGAAATGGTGTGCCCTGGGCTCTGGATTCTGAGAGACAAGTGTCATCTGAAGTGTGGACTGGTTTGGGCAGCAAGGACCTAAGAGTGGGCATGCTTAAGAAAGGGCATCCTCTCCTTGGACCACTGCTTCAAAAGGACTCATTTGAAGCTCAATGAGATGCCATAACTCAATTTCATGACAATAGACAATCCTTCAGTCTTCAGACCTACCTTCAGTTTCCTTGGTACATTGTTTCTGAGAACAGATAAAATGTTTCATCTCTTTTTTCTTTTCTTAATCTACCTCTGTCAGGGACAACTCTTACTCACCTCACTTCATAGAAAAAATAGCAAGAACAGAAAAAGCAGTCTGTCTTGTGCTCCATTCAGACTTCTAACCGTAGATTGGGAATGTCTACAAATTCATGAACTTTATTTTGTCCATGATGTGTCTGTTTAAGCTCCTGAAGAGCTCAAACTGCAAAAGCTGTTGGGTTTTAGTTGTGTGGAACTGGACATGTAGACTAGAGCAAACCCCTCCACATCTTTCAGTGCTGGTCCTCTTTATAGTTCACTTTTACATAAAGCTAATACTCTATTTTTTTATTGTGGGTAAAAATCAAATTTTTCACAATACATACAAATATTTGTAAAATGCTACTACTCATCTATCCCAGCATTCTGGGTACTTTTTTTTCAGCCTATAAGATTGCCAAATATTTAAATGGTCCCTATTCATACTGACCAAGGCCATTTCTAATCTTTTCTATGATTAATCATTCTATGAGTAAAGAGTATATAGTTTATATAGCACTGCCCATACATTTAGCTTCTCCATAAGCAAAAATACTCAAATACCTAAAAACAAGAGGAAAAAAAAAAAGCAATAGAAGAGACAATATAATGAGAAGATATATTTCAAGGTATGATTTTATGAAAAAGGAAGAAAGGAAATAAGGTGTGAGAGAGTTCAAGGATGAGGGGATGAGGTACAAAGAAAGATAAGAGGAAAGGAGGAAAAAGCAGGAAAAAATAAGGGGGAACAGATGGTTACATTGTTCTAGGTGTATAATGATGTATGCTGGCCCTGGGAATGTGGACATGTACTAATGTGCGTGGCTGAGCTACACACACAAATGAAGTTAATTTGGCAAAATTATGGCTGCCACGCTGTCATTGTTTCTTCTAGTTTAACAGAGAACTTTCCAAGGGACAAAAAATTATCTTACCCTTAATTTTAAACTCCTAAAATAGTTTACTGCATACAAAAAGTTAGTTGTGTGCTCTGGGAAAGTTTCAGACGTGCGTCCTCTCTCCTCGGGATTCTTGCTGATCACAGGCAGTATCTCCTGCATCTCAATGCCATGGTGTCTATAAAGCACACACCCTCCACGGGCTCACCTCCAGGACCCAACCTCAGCACTGCTTGTCAGCTGATGAGAAACTTGAGCTCATTTTGCAATAACTTCTGAAATTTACATGCTTATTTGAACTCTCACACACACCTATCCCAGCCACTTCTTTGAAGAGGATTTTGGACCAAGTCACCAGACAATGAAAATGAAATACTTCTTTTAGCTTCTGTGTTTGGGTTGGGATGGTTGTTTACAGCTGACTTAAATGTTTCGACAAGTCTGTTTCCCAACAGACTTGGGAATAGTCAATCCTATTTGATTATTATGATTATTATACACACTTGAATCTCCATGATTTTGTGATTTGTTGCTGTTCACTGTTGTTTTAGAATATGAAAAGATCGCCTTAAAGCCAAACATATTTCAAGTTTTAACCACAATCATAAAATTTTCTGGGTTACATTAAAAAAAAAAAGTGTCTCAGTGAAGTACAAATTTAGTAAAGATATAATAACCTCCCTTTTTGAAGTTTTAAATACATCTTATCCAGAGTGGGTGTAGCTCAGTGTTTGAGCACCTGCTTTGCATGTACGAGGTCCTGGGTTCAATTCCCAGTACCTCCTAGAAAAAAAGAACTGAAAAAAAAAAAAAAGGAAAAAGTAAATACATCTTATCACAGAAAATACAATGTAATAGTTCACCCATAGATGAAGACATCTAAGGCAGCAGCTAGCAAGCAGCCGTGTGGGAGTCTCTGTGCTTTATTATCAGGCTATAATCTCAAATTCTGCTGCCCAGCCTCTCAGCATTGGCTTTGAAAAGTACGGGGATATCTTTAAGAACCTACCTACTCAAGGCTACTTAGGGACCGGGTTGACCTCAGGGTCCTCATCCCGGCTCCTGGGGAGTTGGCCCTGCTGGCAGAGGAGCCCTGCAGTTGACCTGACAGTTGACAGAGCCTTGCTGATTCTGAGTCAACTCCAAGGATCAGGGTGTAGGCTAAGAGCTCTGATAAAAAGATGTAAAAACTATGAAGAATACCAGAAGCAACCACATGAAGAAATCCTCTCGGAGAGTGGTAGAGTCCCTTGGTTTGTAAATTTCATAGGAAAGACTAATTCTAATTGAGGAAGTTTCCTTTCTGGTTGTGTTACTGACCTCATTTAGAGCTTCAGCACCTCAGTTTTATAATAAGGTAAAAATAAGTGAAATAAGTATAAAACATCCTTTATGTGCACTTACTTTTTTAAAATATGCTACTGATTTTTCTTTTTAAATTATACTTTCTAAATAATTAAGAGATTTTAAATAAAAATCACCCATCTCCTTAAGCTATTGTAACAAAAACAAGGAGGGCTGCTTTTCTGGGCCCCCTCTTCCTCACACATTCATATCAGTTATAAACTGTTGATTTGTACAAAATATTGGTCTACAGAACATTTCCAAGTATAGGTACTGTTTATTGCATTCCTTCATTTGCATTAAACAATATAATATTTATATTTTTCAATACAGTTTTGGACAAAACACATTAACTTCATTTAATAAGAGACATAAGTTAATACATTGTGTGCTGCTTTCACGAGAAGAGGCAAGATCTTAAACAGAAAAGGGAATTCAGATACTGGCCACCAGCAACTACAGAATTTCACAATACAACCCACTTTTTAAAAAGCCAAAAAATAAGCTAGGGATGACAACCCAAAACAAAGAAGGTATGATGTGCAAATCTCTACCAAAAATATTCAGACAGTAAGATTTGGAGATGATTTGCCTTCTACCATGGGGACAAATGACAGAGCCACATCCCAGTGTCACTTTGGCCACAAGCTTACTGGCTTTAAGCACATTCAGCTGGCTTCTGATTGTCCTTGCATTTTCAACAGCAATGGGCGAGACTGGCATGAGACTATCACCAAATGTGACAACCTCATTAAATTCCTTCTAACTCAGTTGTATGAAAAATCACCCTCAAAAGGACTCAATGAGTTCTTACTTTTGGAAGAAGCATGTAAAGGGTAAAGGAAATGTGTTAAATTTATTGGAATGGATGTTAAAGGGCTTGGGGAGAGGGCTGGAAAGTGGCTTATTTTTCTGGAGAATAGTATTTTGATACTGCATCATACACATAATTTAAAATAAAGGAAGGATAAATTCTAAGTAAGTAAGCTTAAGAGGAAAAGAAAAGTGTTGATACTTTAATATAAGTATTTTAATATTATATTAAGGAATTGACCCATTTAGAGTTGGACACTAATTAGTGTGGAGAGGTTTGTAAATTCTTTTAATAACTTTTTCTGTTTGGGGTGTACACTTTTTCCATATATATCTTTCACATGTTTTTAAAAACATCTACCAAGTGGTAATGATTAGCAAATTAATTGTATCAAGGGGTTGTCACAGCCACACAGAAATAATCTTTCTATTAAGAAAGATCTCCTGATTGCAACCTGGAAACATCTCTGAAAATGATTAAGAAGAGCATCTTATAAATTCAAAGCCCTGTTTCTTTAGGCAAAGATAATAGCTTTTTGGGGGAACCTTTAACCGAATACCCAGCTACCTTAAGTGTTAGCTCAGGGAGGCTGTAAAATAATTCCTTGAACCCAGAGCTCTATTCAGTATTCCTAGTTTGCAAGTAGAAATACCTTCTAATATTTCTAAGTGTTGTCTTGCAACAGTCATTACATTTATTGAGAGTTTTCGGGTGGAAGTGGTAGGGAGCTTGAAATGTGTAGTGTTCACCAGTACAGTATGTCTCCCACCCTTAGAAACTGAGTAAGAAGGAATCATGTTAGCCTACATGGAAAGGTAAGCACAGCATTCTAAAGCAAATTTGTACCTTCCACAAAACATGAGAGTATCTCAACAAGCATAAGGAAAGGAGTTTTATTGCACTAAACATGCAGAGCAAGTGAGTGTTGAAGGCGGAGAACATTTCACTTAGTCCAATATCTTGAGAAAGATGAGTGAAGATCCCATGCCGTCTTCATCTTGGTCACTTCCCTTGGTCACTGAGTGTTGCAATTAGTCCATTTTCAATCAAAGTCAAGGGGGCTACTGCAAAAGAAACACCCCAAACACAAAAAGAACAGGTGAGGGTCTGCCTAAAGCCTTTCATCACAAAATCACTAATGGTTTTTCTACATTTTTCACTAGGCATTTGCTATCAGATAAGCATTTCACAAAAGAAAACGGTCACAGGTCCATGCATGAAAAGCAGGTTCTAATGAATATGTACCATGGAGTTTTTTCTTGCATTGTGACAAGGAAGTTTTGCGAAGCAGGACAGGGAGAGCAAACCAACAGAATAACCAACTTCCTTGCTTGGTCTCTCAGATCTACAACACAGTGAAGAATTCTAATAAATGGAAATAAGGTTATCTAACAAAGTCTGATAATTCAAATTTATATGCACCATGTAGCAACTCTTAGAAAACGTAAGCACTGGGATTTAAGAGAGTGGTAAGTTTGGTCGACAGTCTCACGTGTTGTATCTACTTACGCTCCTTCTTCTCTTAAGAGGGCCAGGAATTTTCTCACACGGTATTCAGGATCCATCTAAATACATAAGAAATAAACAGGATGGGTCTATGGTACCTTCTCATACCTATCCTCTTACTTCATGCCAAGAAAACGCTTGGTTTCACGCCTAAAATGCCTGTCAGTGCTCTGCTGATTCACAGAAATGTGTTACCTGCTCCTTGGTCAGCACTGTATTCCAACACGCAACAAAGTAGAGTAATGATTCAGTGAACGGGATTTCCTAGCACAGAGAATCGCGGTGCTCTAGGTTCCAAAGAGCCCGGCTGGTCAATCCCAGGCACTGGAGCAGAGTGCGCCCTTAGCTAGTGCCGGTGTGAGCTGGCACAGCGCCCTGTGAGTGGCCAGTGTGAGCCTAGACTGGTGGCCATCGATGGGCGTTCAAGTGACTCTTGAGTCACAGGGCTTATCTAAAGTATAAAAGGCAAGACTAGATTTGAAGAAACCAAGTTGAGGTTGATTAAACCACTAAAATAGCTTATTAACCTGTATGATCAACAATTTAGCTTTTCTCTTAGCCTCTGTCTCTTTTGATTAATTTCTTCTTTGCAGTTAATGAAAAAGATTGGCCTGAAACTCAAAAAACAGAGTGGAGCTGGGTACTCTGACCTGATCTCTGGATATGCTGCGCCTCCTACTGTAGCTGAAAACAGGGTCAGAAGTCTAAGATGTGGGGGTGGGGATCGACTCAGGTGCTATTATTAATTATCTCTATGGGTTTGCACTTATATTCATATTTCACGAGTTTGTTTAAATACATTTTATTTTCATTGGTCCACCAGAGATGTGAAGTTATCTAGAAAACAATCATTAAAAACATCTTTAATTCCTTAAGATGAATTTTTATTGTAAGAAACACACCTAACTTTTTAAAAAGTTCCAGGACAGGAGTCTGTTTCTCAAGAGGGAACTCCCTGCCCTCCAGGAATAGCTTTCAGATAGTGCAGCTGTGGGTGAATGTGCAACTGGATTCTCCCTCCAACCTCTTTTTTTTTTTCTTTAAAGATTCTTCTTCTCTTCTATCCCAGAAAAACACTGAACAGAAGTTTCAAATGTATCAAAGTTAAGGGGTCAGACTACAAAGGGACTAAGAAAAAGTGTGAATACCTAACAAAAGAAACATTTTTCCTCTTTGGGAATAGAATTACATATGAATCAATTGTCAAGTCCTTTTTGAAAAAATGGAATTGGCTGCAGCTCAGCTGTAGTCAGTACTTGCAGGTCTTTGCCCATTAAATATATTTAATATGTGTGAGCAACGACTTACTGAGTTGCCTGTAGCTATGGAATTAAAAGTCAAGAGAAAGGGAGGAAAAAAGTAATCTAGATAAATGACTTTATTCCCTCAGGTGACATCCAGTCAGAGCAGATCCTCAGCACTGTGCAAGTTTTAACAGAATTGTGTACAGTGAGCAGAGAGGGAACATGACTTATATTCTGCTGAACCACATGCCTCTTTGCCTAGGCTCAGGCTCTCTCAGGCAGATCTGAAGAGAGTTCACTCAGCTGCACGAAATCCATTTGACAGGAAGGGGTTCAAACTCAGAGGCCTATGAAGTGTCAGTGGCTGAAGATTAGGCCTGAGAGCCACGCTCTTACTTTCTACCCCACATACATAAGAGGCATTAACTTGATCACTGACCTGCAGGCATCAAAGGAATAGGAAGGGATGGGGGCTAGGGAGAAAAACCCTGCATAGTTTCGTCTATGCAATTATTGGGGGAAAAATTGTGCTGAGACTAAAAACATGAACAGAGCTGACAATCTGACAGATTTATCTTCTTTCAAGGAAAGAACTAATACACCTGTATGTGCACCTTTACCAAGAATAATCCTAAGTGAAGTGATTAGTCTGTAACTTTAATTTACTGCTCATACTATAAAATACATTGTTTTAAAAACAATTTAGCTGAAAGTTCAGTAGATTAAACTTTAGATTTCTGAAAGCTACAAAAATTTTATTTGGAAATAAATTTACCAGTAAATATTAAAAAACATTCACTTCATGTGCCCAGTTTGTATTGGTCAAAAGCCTATTTCAGATGTATCTGTGAAACTTAAACTTCACCTCTGCCATCCATTGCTCACATGGATTGGATGCTTAGAATGCAGGCAGTTCATCCACGTAGGACCTGGGATGGAGTCATTCGTTCATTCAACAAGTTTACCAAGCAACCTATTGTGTGCCCAGCTGTGTTCCAGGGTCTGTGGATTCAATAATGAGTGAGCGCAAAGGCCCCTGAATTCATACCACTTGGTAGAGATACATTCTTTAACTAACTGGTATGGCAGATAGGGACAAGAAGACACAGGATGGGCATATAGAGGGTGGAATTGCCTGCTGGGGCTCAGGTGTCTGTTTGATCCTGAATGCTTCAACCCTACAGCAGTTTGCATGAAATTTCTAGAAGCCCAGCCAGGGGAAAATATACAGAGCCTAAGTCTAGTCTGTGAAACTCAATTAACTTGTCCTTTGAAACAGTCTCCCAGACCCCTCTTGGTGTAAGTGCAGTAGCTTACTGACCTCTGATTTACTACACTGCTCCTGCTCTACCGCTAACTGGCCAGGTGACTTTGGACAAGTCACTGGCAACCGGTGGGACACTGGGTACACTAATTTCTAAAATGAGGGGGCAGCTGATGCAATGCTCTTTGAAGTCCTTTACAGTTCTAAGATCTAGTGGCTTCCTAAATTAAAACTAACTTTATAATCTTTTCTAATTTTGAATTTTAACGAGTGGGAAAGAAAAGTTCCAATAAGTTATTGTTTGATCTCAGAGGCAGGCTACAAATACTAACCTGAGTTCAGGGATAATTATAATTTAAATTAATGGAAACCTTAGCAAAAAAAGTAATAAAAACTCCTGGTATATCATGAAGCTCCCTTCTACATCTGAATCACTTGGAGAAGGAAGCCTCTTACCTGTAGGGACATCTCGATCAACATTAATAACTTCTTGATTCCTATCCAGACCTTCTTCCCTTTGACTTGCTGTGCAATTGTGGTGCGTTCCTTATCCTTGAAGTTACCCAAAAGCTACAAAAACAATCAACAATAATGAAAGCGCTTTTACAGTAAGTACATCAACAATACTGGTTCACTTTCACATTTACCCTTAAAAGCACAGTGATACTACCTGACTGTATCAAGCTGATAGTATTCTCTTGTATTTCAAAATCCAACCTGACCTTCCTCTACCTATCAAGATAGTGAAAACTGGCATCCCAAAGGCTGTTTCCCTATGGATCCCCATTATAACTTAGAGTTGTATTTGCTGGGAAAAAATTTAGCTCCAATCTATAATATCAGTTAAAATTTTTAACATTCCTTTCCAGGACCAATCTGTATGTGTCAAAGCAGACTAAATTTTAATTCTCTTACCCAACCTTTGCACAAAGGCTTCTCAAACAGATATCCTGGAGATACCTATCATAGAGATAGTTTGTTTTGTTGGACACACACACCAATTCTATGCGTCTGAAGATTAAAGAAGCCTGACTGACTCTACCACTGAACAACTCGCCGGATAATATTTTTCCAACAGGTCTCGCCAAGTCATTTGTGTACATTGATATTAATCAAAAGTTTAGTGTAGGATATATCCTTGGGAAAATTAAAGACTTTAGTCATAAAAAATGCAATTTTCTATATAAATTTGTTAATAAAGAAGTTCCTTTTATTGCAATAGCTTTTATGAAGTTTCTAAGGTTTAATCATTCTTCTAATTCAGTAAAAGCAAGGAAATATGCTGGAAGCCACTACAAATGACCAATTTTTCTCTATATAATTACCTTATCCCCCTCTCCCAATCCACGTTTCTGGCCCATGTAATCTATATGCATTACTCATGCTAGGCATCGGAGTAAATCATTCCTGACAGTTTATGTTGTCAGCATCCAGGAATGGGAAATAATTCACTGTCACTTATATTCATGTCCTTTCCGTCTCATTCCTGCACGTATTTGGAGGTAATATCCCAGGACCCACGCTCTAGGTTCAGCTGCAAACCCAGCACCAGGTGTAGCGTTTTGTGGCAGCCCTCAGCTTTATCCTAGCCTCAGCTCCTCTCATAGGAACAGTGTGCAACTCATTGACTCCTTTCACCTCCAGAGCCTCCAGCAGCTGCTCCCCGGTGGCGATGCTGGGCACATGGACGGTGGTGCTGAAAGCAGTAAGCATTTCCATCTCCTGAAGGACATCTTTGCGGCTAGTGGTCCCGATGATAAGAAGCTTGCGGCCCTGATCATGAGGGGAAAACGTGTTAAAATGCACAGAATAAGCTGAAATAAAAAAACTGGAATAAGCTTGAATAAAATTGTGCAAAATCCATCTATTTACTTGGAGAAATGCAAATGATTAGGGCAAAAGGAAAAAAAAAATCAGAATTCTCCTCATATAAATCTTAAAAAAGGTACCAAGAGCATGTTTCAGAAATGGCAACATTTGAACAGTTCCTTCTTCAAGATTCACATCAATAAAACGGATTACTGAATCACGGAGACATACAAACCAAGTAGAAAGATGAAGTATCTGCCTATAATTCATTTCTCCCAGCCAATACAGTAAACATATGGTATAAAATGAAAAACAAAATGAATTAATGGAAAGTCTTTGTATCGTCCACTTAGCAAGGCTTTATTATGCTTTTTAGGAGTAAGGTAAGAATAATAGTTTACATTTATGTAACACTTAACTGTGAAAGGCACAGTGCTAAGTGCTTTATATAATTGTCTCATTAAAATTTTTTAATTTTATTTTTTATTTTAAATCCAAAAATACATTAAAAATTTTTTTTAAACTATACGGGCTTATGCCACCACTCCTGATCCCCTCTTCTTACAGGCAACCATTTTCAACACCCATAGCTTTTCTTCTTCTATTTCTTTCCTTATCATTAAATAACAAGGTTATACTATGTACTATTTTTAGAGTTTTCAGTTTTAAATATTGACTCACATTATGGAAGATGGGGTTTTATTATTAATCTTGCATTATCCCCCTACCCCATGTTCATTTCCTCATCCTTCCAATTTATTTATTTCACATTTTTTGGTTAAATTTGTATTTAGTATTACTTTATGTAAATATGATTTACAGCTAAGCCATGTAGTGTACTATTACATTTCCTTTCTTGGGCAACATTTTGTTTTTATTAGAGTTAATAATTGCCTTTTCCCCCCCTTTGCTTAGTTTACCAGGTACCTAAGCTTAAATTCATCCCCAAGTGAACACAACCATGAATCCCTTTTCAATACATTCAAACACATTAGGTAATTTTAAAGTTCGGTGTTTCCTCTTGAAGGGACTCCTCTCCTGTAGCCCTCCATCCCCACAGTTCGATCTGAATGGGTTGCTCTTTAGGCCCGCGGCACAGCTGTAGTCCTAGAACTTCCCTCCCTTCTCTGTTAGGTCCCTCGTATCCCAACATTCCTCTTCCTTCATTTGTCTCTTCTTTTCCATGATGCATCCTCCAAAAGCTTCCTGAGAAAGCATGCATGACAGATAAAAATTTAAAGACTTTGCACATCAGGAAATGCCTTTATTTTACCCTTGATATTGTACCCTCTATCTTATACTTGATACTTTCATTCTCTTTGTTTTCTTTCTGGAACCTCCATTAGTTTGATACTGGTTCTCCAGGACTAATCCTTTAATTTTCTTATTTTTTTTGCTTCTGTTTTTTTTCTCTTTCTAATACTTTTTGAGTTAGCATCAACTTTATCTTCAAAATCTTTTTATTAAATGTATTCCCATATAATTTTTATTTTGAAGAGTTCTTTCTTATTCTCTGTTCCTTTTTCTTTCCATCCTATTATATTTCATGGATACAGTATCTTATTTTTAGATCTCTGCGAATATTATAGATTTTTTTAAACAAATCAACTTTATTGATACATATTAATAAAGCATACAATTTATCCAAAGTGTACAATCAATGGTATTTGGTATAATCACATAGTTGTGTGTTCATCACTTCAATCATTATTAAAGCATTTTCATTATTTCAATAATAATAATAATATTAAACAAAAAACAGACAAACAAATAAGGAAATTCCCCACCTCTCAATCTCTCTTTCCCCTGCTGCACATAGCTGCTATTTCTGGCTATTCTCGCACAGTTATTTATTTGTTTATTAAGCAGCTTTATTGAGATATATTCACATACCATATGACCTATCCAAAGTGTATAATCAATGGCTTTTTTTTTTTTTAGCTGTTAAGAAGTCCTTTATCAAAAATAAATAGAAAAATAGATCGAAAGAAATTACACATTTTAAAAGAGAGTGCAAGGCCAGGTCAGATTTAATATAATCAATTATAAAAAATAGATAGCATAGCAACAAATCTTTATAAATATAAAAACTAATTCAAATATAGAAATTAATTATTACATAATTCTAATTTTTATATTACAGCTCAAACTATTGGACACAATAATCTCTAAGAATGAAATAAATTATTGGTTTAGCTATTTAATTTCCATTTAGGCCATAATTCTTTCTAGATAATCAAATTCCTATCTGGGAATTCTTCACATCTTATTGGAATGAATTACAGCAGATAACAATTTGCCAACTCATAATTTTATGAGGCAGAAAAACTCAAAATCTTGTTCAACAGTAGTCATACTAACTCATCATTGATCCAGATAGATTATTTTAATTAAACAGTATTAATAAGAAAGGGTTAAAGAAAAATGAACTATCCAAAAACATATCTCTTCTCCAGTCCTCCTCAATTAAAAGTGCTTATTTTGTATGAAAAAAATTACAGAATACTGATCACAGGAACAATTTGCCAATTGCACCAAGTGATTATTGTTTATATACTATAATGTTATTTTACAGTTATCTGGTCTACTCCAGCTCTTTTTCTGGTTACTATTTGCATGGAATACCTTTTGCCAGCCTTTCACTTTTAACCTGCTTGTGTCCTTACATCTGAGGTGGGTCTCTCGTAGATAACATATAGACGGCTCATATTTTTTTATCCATCCTATCAGTCTATGTCTTTTGATTGGGGAGTTCAAGCCATTAACATTCAGTGTTATTACTGTACAGGCATGACTTACTTCATCCATTTTGTCCTTGGCTCTCTGTTGTCATATTGTTCTATTGCCTGTCTTCAAATCCTTTGGTTTACCCTTCCTAATAATCTTTATTTCTAAACTCGTCTCCAGATCTCTTGCCCTTGTTTTTCCCTTTCAGGCTGCAGCACCCCCTTACTATCTCTTGCAAATCTGGTCTTTTGGTAACATAGTCTATCAGTTATTGTTTGTCTGTGAACTCGCCCTCATTTTTGAAGGACAGTTTTGCCAGATACAGAATTCTTGGCTGGCAGTTTTTCTCTGTCAGTACCTTAAATACATTATACCACTTTCTTCTCTCTTCCATGGTTTCTGATGAGAGGTTGGCACTTAATCTTACTGAGTTTCCCTTGTAAGTGATGCTTTGCTTTTCTCTTGCTGCTTTCAGAATCCTCTCTTCATCTCTGATATTTGTCATTCTGAAGAGTAGGTGTCTCAGGGAAGGTCTATTCGATTAATTCTGTTTGGGGTGCATTGTCCTTCTTGGATATTGATATTTATGTCCTTCATAAGGGTTGGGAGGTTTTCAGTCATTATTTCCTCAAACATTCTTTCTGTCCTCTTTCCATTCTCTTCTTCTGGGACACTAATAATACGAATGTTTGTGCATTTTGCATTGTCATTCAATTCCTTGACTCTGTTCCATTTTCCCCATTCTCTTCTCTTTCTGTTCTCCTGTCTTTTCCAGTTCAGATGTTCTGTCTTCGAAATCACTAATTCTGTCTTCAAGCAATTCAAATCTGCTCTCATGTGCCACTAATGTATTTTTAATCTCATCCACCGTGTCTTTCATTCCCATAAGATCTGTTACTTTTCTCTGCAGAGCTTTCAAATTGTTCTTTATGCTCTCCCAGTGTCTTCTTAATATCCTTTATTTCTTCAGTCATATTTTCTTTAAATTATTTGAAGTGATTTAGGAGGGTTGTGCGATTATCACTCACTAATTGCATTAAATCCTGTATCTCTTCAGGATATTTGGTTTGGCCATCTCTTCCTGTTTCCTAGTAAGGCTTGCAATTTTTGCTGATGTCTAGGCATCTGAATATGTTGGTGAATCTACTCTGATGGCTAATTTCTCTCTTTTGCCTATTTTTTTTTTAAATTTCACAGCTTTTTTGATATTTGGTTCAACTTATTCTCAGTCTTTAAAATTGCTCAGCTTAAGTTTTCAAAATTGGGCCAGGGACTCACTAGTGGGGTGCAGATTTTCTCCCAGGGGTTGGATACAGAGAGCGGGGAGGAGAGTTTTTGTCCATGCAATTTCCAGACTGGCCAGCAGATGGCGCTAGTCCGCACACCTTTCCACGAGGTGTTTCAGTCTCTGCCTTCCTGTGTTGAATCTCCAGACCTGAGCTTCAAAGCCGGCTCTGCTGGCCAAATTCACTGAAGAAAAGCACCCCAACCTCCCTTCCCTTTTCCCTTGAAACAGCTGACAGGGAGGAAGATGTCTGCTCCCCTCTCATGTTGCTGCAGTGAGCCAGGTGTTTTACCCCAGCTTAATATCTTGGGGGTGGGGGAGGGGAGCCCTTCCTGGTGGCCACAGGGGCTTGGTAATTCGTTTGTTGTGTTGGCTTTTCCCTCTCTCTGTCCCTCACTCTCATGGGAGTCGTGTAGCACTGTCCTGGTTTGCTGACCCCCAAAGCAGGTTCCTCGGACCTGTCTTCGAAAAGATTTTAAGAAATTGAATATTAGATGCCAGGACAATTCCAATTTGCTTTGTAAACATTATACCGCTACTGTCAACAAGGCATGCTAGCCTTTCTCAATCTTACTCAATGTTTTTGGCCATCTACTATGTCAAGAATGGGCAATGCATCAACATAAACAAATCAAATAAATAAAGTTGAGATACTCTGGTACGATTAAGCTATTTGCATATCAGAAGACTGTGCAAAGACTATGCGATCGAAGCATACCAATCATTATTATTATTCAAGAAATCAAGTAGCTAAAAATTAAATGCAAATCAAGAGACACTTAGAAAGCTCCCAGATGAATATGGAATAGATCTTATATAGAGAAGGAGGCAGATACTCAACAGATAACTGAAATACAATATGGAAAGGTAGAGGTTTTATGCACAGGACATGATGGTGGAGGAAAGAAACGTGGTAGAGAAAGTTTCTTCCCCTGGAGGAGGAACCTGAACTGAGACTCAAAGAACGAGTAGGCTGATGAGGAACATGGAGGGGAAGGACAGTCTCAGTAAGAAGGAGCAGAAATATATAGGCCCAAACCAAACCAAACCAAAACAAAAACAAAAAAACCCCAAAATCAAAACAAACATGGGACACTAGGGTAATTACAAACATGTTAAGACATACAAACTTCTGCTACAACAAAAAAGTGGTGCTTTTACGTTCAAAGTATATTTCAACAACAAAATCTAGTGGTAGATTTAGGAATCTATCCCTGAAGACTAGTAGATACCAAAGGCTACACAGCCTAGGCTGGTTTAGCCTCATTACAATGAAAGGTAACTGTTGCTTCTCTTTTTCCTCAGGTTTTTAATATGCCATAGCCGGTAATTCAAATTCCCTCCTCTTGCTCCTCTCTCGAGGAGGATAACCTTGGCCCTAGAACAGGGGTTCTTAACCTCTTTTGTCCACGGACCCCTTTGCCAGTCAGGTGAAAACCACGGAATACTACTGTAATTTATTGCATACATTCATAAGTGAAGGAAATGTTAGATTTAGGGAAAACAAAGATAATAAGTTGAATTTTTTTTTTTTCAATTCAAGCTCTTAAGCCCTGGTTAAGAAGCACTGCTCTAGAAGAATAGCACTGAGGAAGATACTTCTTACTCACACCAAAAAACTGGGCTTCTAAATCATCACCATTTTCCTAGTGAAACTTTCTCTTACATGAACAGTGACTATGCTCTTCAGAGTGTTGAAAGACTGGGAAATGCAGAACAGCTTATAATGGAGACGCTAATTTATGTTTTGCTTTTCTTCTTGTTTAACAAGCCTGCAAACACTGCAAAGAGGTCACGACCCAGGCAAGTTCAGGCCTTGACTTGTAAAGCATCATCTTTAAGAAAACACTGAAAAACAAATAATTAAATTAAATTGTGCTGGGTCATTTTGTATGTTAATTAATGGTAATCCTCATGAGGAAACTTTATCATGAAAAAATAGTTCTGAATGTATTAATGTAAAAATCACATTAGATAACATTTTGGGGGGAAAGCTGTCAGCAGCATGAAATGGGGATGCCAGCTTTTAAAACATAGAGGTACAGCTCAACCCAAGAGGGGAAAGCCACCTTGTTAATGTGTGGCCACTATTCTTAAGTCCACATGCCCCTTGACGATAAGAAAAAAAAGTAGAGTGATAACTGATGTGGGGGGAAAAACTGCTTCCAGCATACGCTTTACTGAGATTTCCTGATCCTGATGCTGTAAAGAAAAGGCATAAATAAAATGACGATCTGCCAATCAGATTATGATAAGCATTGTTCCGAGATTAAATAAGTATTAGTTAACTAATTCTTTGTAACAAAAGAAGCAACTCAGGTGAAAACATTACCATGAAAAAGGCAGGGCTCAGTCAGGTGTTGATCCTTTAAAAAAACACTTCTTTACATGATGAAGAATGAGCAAAGTGCTAAGCAGTATCTAAGCCTTTTGCCACACAAAGAACTAACCAGATAATCCACACACCCTTTCATAGGTCCTACCCATTGACTGGCCTCAATAAACTGATTTGTAACAAAAGTTCATGTGGAAGAAAGCTTTTTTTTTTCTTCCCTAAATAAAAATGCCACCAATATAATACTGCAGTGAAATGCAGGCTGATTTCAACCTGTGAGCTAAAGTAAAGTCAGTTATGCAGCAAAGAAAGGCCATTCTTTCCATATCAATGCTGAGCAAGTGTAATACACCGTTGATAAGAATTAACTGAACAGTTTGAAACCCTGAAGTGGATTAACGAGTTTAAAAGTGTACCTCAAAAGTGCTGTGTGTTGGATGCCTTAACATTTATTTTCTAATTGTAAGAATTTGAATTTTTTTTTGTAAAGGAGAGAGAAAAATTTCAGAATATTAAGAATTTGTGAACCTGGTAGCTGTAAGTCGATATTAGTCAATCAGACCACTAACAAGACTTTATACTGTTCAGGTACTTATGGAATTATAAGATTTGGTTAGTGTCTTTGAAATAATTATAATTTACCTGGGAAAAGCAAAGAAATATTCAGGGACCACTACCAAGTAATGCATCAGTGAAAACAAACTAATAATGGCTGAGGGGACATAGTGTATGGGGACAATTTCATTGGAGTGGGGTTATCTAGGAAGATTCCTGGAGTATTTTAGAGACACTGGAAAGCTCCTTGAGAAGGGATGGGTCTCTAGCATTACTAAATCCTATGTGGAGGTGAAAGCAGCTGAGCCCAGAGCACTAAGGGCTGAAAAATGAAGCCTTTTTGAAGAAATGTGGAGTGGGTAACCAATAAAAGGAAGACTCAAAACGATAAACTAAGGAAGGAGATTTAATATAAAAACACTAGGAAAGCAAAGCAGGTTCTCGAGGAAGAAGAACTGTGATGAAGAGACAGACATCCAGATAGCTCTGTGTAGGATGGCCTAGTGGCCTATGAGAAGCTGCTGGGCTAAAAGCAGGCCAGTTCTAGGTGTCAGCATCCCCCAGGGAGGATGCTGCCCCTTCTAACCAATACCTCCCCATCCAATGTCCTTTTTAAGGCAAGCCCAGGGCTGGCAGAAGGCAGAGAAGGGAGAGGCAAGGTCCCTGATGGGTAGGTAGCTTGGCACAGTAGAAAAAGCACAGGTTCCGTCATTTGCAGTTGAGTGATTTTGGGTAAATTACTTTTCTTAGCACCTGTCTCCCCTTCAACCATAAAAATGGGGTAAAAAATCCTACCTACCCGTGAGAAGAGAGTATGACGTAAAGAACGCCAGGGTGGGGGAAGGGGGGAATCTTTGCCATCACTGTCAGAGGAGGCAAGAATGAAAGGAAGTGAGAGCTTGAACAGATGGTCTTGAGAGGAACCTGAAAAATTGTCCTCTGCCTAGGATGTGAGAAATCCTTAACGGTAGGTCAGGTGGGTGAGCAGTGGGGAGCGGGAGAATTCCTCTCTTCCTAACAGCTACACGGCACTGGCAGCAAGCACCTTCTCCCAGAGAGCCAAGATTCACTTTGTTTAGGGAAGACTCAAGCTCAACTCTTTTAACTTAACTAGGGCTGTGGTAAGGCCCAGAAGAGGCCTGAAGCTAAAGATCGCACACCGTCAGAAGGCGCTATGGCAGTGGGGTGAGCGCGAGAGGCCACAGTGAGAGGCGGTGCCTTCTGAGGGAGAGGAAGTTCAACGCCAGAGGGTGAGAAGCTTCCCTGGTAGGAGGATACTTGATTCCATCAATTACCCTGGCTTCATTCTTGAAATGGGAGTAATTTCTCATATTTTTATTTTGCTTATATTATTCAATACAAAGACCTTTTAAAAAAATTCTACCTTCTATACTCTTTGCACAACTTTATCACTGCATTTATTTGCAAGTCTGAATCTTGTTTCTAACCTGTCAGCTCCCCGGGAGTAGGAATGTTTTATTCCTCTATGTCCTTGCAGGACTTAGCACAGCAGGTCTGGCACAGAGAAGACACTCTTATGTTACCTCTGTCTGAAGTGCTTTTCCCTTATACAGCCACATGGTTCCTTCCCTCACAGTCAAGACTTTTCTGGAATGTCACCTTTTCCATAAGGCCTACTCAAGCACCCATGCATCCCCATTTAAAACTGCAATCCCTTTCCACAACATACCCCGACAGTCTTCATCTTCCTTTATCTTGCTCTTTCTCCCCCACAGCATGGATCACCTTTTTTTTTTTTTTTAAAGATTTTTTTTTAAATTTATTTATTCCCCCCCTTGCTGCTTGTGCTGCTGTGTCCATTCGCTGCGTGACTTCTCTGTGTCTGCTTATCTCCCCCTTGCTGTGAGGTCTTGCCCCATCAGCCCACGGCGCCGCGCGAGCCGGCCTGCCCTCACAAGGAGGCCTCGGGACGTGAACCCGGGCCTCCCATATGGTAAACGGGGGCTCTATCCACTGAGCCACACCCGCTTCCAATCACCTTTTAACATACTATATACATTACTTATTTATTGTATCTGTTGTCGGTCTTCCTTCATGAGGGCAGGATTTTTGTCTGTTTAGTGTTACTGGTGTACCCATGGATGGCATAGTGCCTTATATAGAGTGAGAAGTTAATATATGCATTGAGTGCATAATGATTCCAGGGTTCTTTTCAAGAGGAGCAGATCACTCCTTTCTCTTTTGGTCCTAGAAAATGCACATTATACTAAGTGTTCAACAGGAAAATGACTACTATTTCAGAGAATCTACATCTATGAACCCCAAGTGTTGAATGCTATGATAAGGATGAGTTTTAAAGAAAATAATCTAGAATGAATAGAATATATGCTTCCTTTACAGTATAAGTAGATGCCAAAGACTGTCATAACCTATCTTTCTTTTAGTTAATTAATTGGTTACTGTTGACTGAATAATAAAGAATTCTCTAGCATAGGGAAGGTAAGATTCATTAAAAGCCTTTATTTTAAGCTAGGGAAACAAGTATTAAGCATCTCCTAGGACTGTTGGTTTCCCAAACAAGAGGAAACATGGACTACCATGAAGAACAACCAGGAGTAAAAGGTGAAAGGAGAGAAAGGGACCTCTCTGCATGTCCTAAATGCATTTCTGACTTC
>JAQZBX010007298.1:0-50954 GCA_029593785.1 Cabassous unicinctus | reverse complement strand
AAAAAAAAAAAAAAAAAAAGGAATAAAATAGATTTTGTCCTCCAGAAATAGACCATAGAAAACACGATGACTTTGTATATGATGCATATGGCACAATAATTCGGTGGGCAAAAAGGAAGAATTGTCCATAAAAGGATAATTTGTTAACTATTGGGGGGAAAATGTGAGCTAGTCACCTCGCACCACATGCAAAATAAATAGCAATAAATTAAAGAGTTAAATATGGAAAACGAGACCATAAAATAGGCGAAGAAAATAAAGGGAAACATTGCTCTAATTTTCTAAGTACAAAAGCTTGAGTGAAGTCTCTATTTTTCAATAAACAAATTAAATACTGGAAAAGCAAAGGTTATATTTGAGAAAAAAATGCATATTCAGTTTTAAAATGAGTCTTCTCTGTTGCTAGGGGAGCAGAGCTTCCAGGGTTCACAGTGCACAGGTAATGGTGGTTCTTGTTTTGAGATTTTGCTTTTACTTCTCCTAAGCTTTTAAATATTCATCTTTATTTTCTTCTAAAAGTGTGTTCTCCTTTTTTGTTTACAGATGAATTAAAGAATGCTATAAAGTATGGATATATTTTAGTAACTTGATGCTCTTAATTGCATTTGGAAAGCATTAACTTGCTCACTATAGAGTTCAAATTGTATATAAAATTTGAAAGTGGCTCTTTTCTATTTTACCCAGGTTTTCGGTTTCTCTAAATGAGATACTTGTGATTGATGTTACATCTGTACGAAATTGTATATTTCCCCCCCACAAGAAAAAATAATGGTTCATTTGAGAACATCACTGTAGAATTATTTCTCTTTCTCTGTCTCTCATTCATATTAAAGTTGTTTCTAGGCTTGCAAAAAAAACCTAATTTTTACTGAAGAAAACAATCTTGTTCATTGCTCATGTAAAGGTACTTTACTGGAATAGTTCTAGAAATCAAATTGGTAACATGATGCAACATTTTACTCATTTTTTTGACCCAGTGACTCAACTTTCAGAAATCTATCTTAGGGAAATGATCAGATGCAGGCTCAGAAATTTCTGTTAAAGGATGTGCACTGCAGCTTTATTTCTAAAAGTAAAAAATAAATGGAAACATTGTGTATTTCAAACAAGAGGGGGAACGGATAAATAACTGTTGAATGCATATACAAGGGAATATAATCGCACATTTGAAAGTATTCAATTACATGAGCAAATTGGTATGCTATATTAAGTATAATATAATATTTAAAACTGTATTTGCACACAAACCTATAAATTCAATGAGATCCTAAAGGTTAATATAAAAGGAAATACGTATGTGTATAGATATATAGAAGGAAATATATATAGATATATTTTCATATATATGTGCATCCAGATGTGTAAATGTGCATGTGCTCTGAAATAGGAAGACTATAGATTATTCAGACAAATACACTTGTGAATACCTAACAAGGCACCAAGAGTCATAAAGGGTCAAGATCTAGAAAAAGTATACCCGCAGAGGTGGGCCTAGGATCTGGGACTCCTGTCTTCCTAGGGGCACGTGCAGGCGCCACAGGAGGTGACTCATCTGAGAAACAGAGCAGAGCGTTCAGACACCTGGGGCCAGGGGACCAAAAGCCGGTCCAGGACCAAGGGGAGAGAACAGAGGCCAGAAAGAGAGCACTCCTATGTGGATTCTTGGTCCTCGGCAGTAATTGATTTTACAGGTAACTTTACCGCAGCATTATCAAATAAGTATCTAAAAATATCTAAATTGCTCTGCTAGTTCTTTTTTAATTAAGTTTTTATAAAGAAAGTACTTTTCCACCGTGACCTTTGCAGCTCTGTGGTTCATGAAGAGCTAGGTATACATTACTGTTTGGGATGTCAGGGTTAGGCAAGCCCTCCAACCTACAGGTCTAGCTCAACCTGATGACCACCCGGAAAAGCACCCGGATTCACAGGTGACAAGTGGAGTGAGAGAGACTTAAGAAATATTTGAGCAATTTTTTCCCTACCTTTATGCATCTGTAAACTGCCTTTGAGAAGCCTTCCTAACCCCTCACGCCCATGAATTAATTTATGCATTCAAAATTGTTTATGGAGCAAGGTCTACACATCAGGCAGAGTTTTATGAAGCAGCAAAGTACAAAACAGATGAAATCCTGATCTCATTCTAGGGGTGGGAGATAAGCAGTAAACAAATAAACCAAGAATGTTTGATATATGGTGGTGTGTGTGTGAGAGATAAATGCTATGAAGAAAAATACAGCTACGTAAGGAGGATGGAAAGGGACGGGGCACGGTGGCGTCTTAGTTTCCCAGGCTACTTTGATAGACACCGTCCAGTGGGCTGGCCTAAACAACAGGAATTTATTGGCTCGTGGTCTCCGAGGCTACAAGTCTAAAATCAAGGTGTTGGCAAGAACATATTTTCTCCCCAAAGACTAGCATTCTGGAGCTGGCTTGCCGCAGTCTTTGGGGTCCTTGGCTTGCACCTCCGCCTCCTTTCACCCTCCTTTCTCGGCTTTTCCGGTTTCCACTGGCTTCCAGCTTGGCTTCTGATTCCCCATGTCCTCTCCTTCCAAGGCCTTCAGTATCCGGATTAAGACCCATCCTCACTCACTGGGCCACTCTTTAACTAAAAATAACACCTTTGAGAGGTTCTATTTACAATGGGTTCACACCTATGGGGATGTGGATTAGAATTAAGAGCAGGTCTAAAGTGGGGTACATAATTCAACCCAGGACAGTGCGTGAGTGTAAATTTATAGGGAGCTCAGAGAAGGCCTCTCTGAAAGAAAGCCATTTGGAGGAAGTACTGAAAGACTGAGTGAGTGAGTTGTGCGGGTATTTGGGACGAGTCCTCCAGGCCAAGGGAATAGTAAGTGCAAAGGCTCTGAGGCAGGAGAAAGAAGAAGGGGCTATGGATGCAGCACAGGGACATGTGGGAAGGTGAGGGCACTCTTAGGAGGTGAGGTCGAAGGTGGCAACGGGCCAGACCAGGAATTCCACTGATTCCTCTCTCTATGAGATGGAAGACACTGGACAGTTTTAAGCACCAGGTAATCGTACACATGGTGAGATATAGCTGGACCCTGAGTATTTCAAATTGACAACAGGATTCACTGATGGATTGTTTATGGGTTCTGAGAAAAAGAGAGGAGACAAGAATGATTCCCAGAAAATTAATCACTCTGACCGCAACAGGAATCACCTAGGGAGTTGCAGGCCCTACTCAGCACTACTGAATGAAATTATCCAGGGGTGTGGCCTGGAAATATTTATTTTTAAAAAGCTTCCAAAGGGAACACTGTATGATGATGTGCATGTTTGTTTTGTAAGTTCACAACTTTTACTATACACTTATTGTTTATGTATGTTCATGTATGAATGATAAACTTCAATTAAAAAAGTGTTAAAAAAAGCTCCCAAAGGCATCTGCTGCAGGGGGTCCACAGCCTGGCACAGGGATACAACTTCATGGAAGTGACCGCTGATAAGCATGCAACACTGCACTTGGTCCACTCTTTATATGTTTATCCACCTTACTAAATTCTGACCTTCCTGAGAGCAGGGACTATGCCCATTGTGTTTCCATCTCTAAACACAGGGCCTGGCATCCTGGGTGCTCAAAAAGTGCTTATCTCATCTAATCGACTTGACACACTCACATGAGCTAATTCCCATTGTCCACCTCTTTGGTCCAGTTTTCTCTTCACTGGGAAGAGGAAAGTTGTCACTCTGACATGACAACTCATCACCAATTCATCCGAGGTGGAACGACTCCCTTGTTACCTTTCCTGGCTTTCTCCCCCAATTCCAACAGGATCCTCTGTGTGGGGCCCAGAGCCTCACATCCCTCAGCCCAGGGGCAGGGGGCGCGGCTGCTTGATGCTCAGGAGCTCCAAGTTGGAAGCACTCTCAGAGTCAACCCCATTTGGTATGACTGCAGGATGCCCTGCTGTCCAACTCCCCGGGGTAGGCATGGGGGGCTAGAGCAGCTCCCAGGGGGCCTCCCTGAGGGGACGCCTCTCCCTTCCGCACCCAGCGTGTGTCTTCCGGTGCCAGAGGAACGCGCGCCATGCTCTCGGCAGCACACTTTGTCCAGTGAACTTCCCCAAGGTCTGCAGCCCAAGCTTTGGAGGCTGGAGGAGGCCTGCTTTCCTAAGAGCACGGGGAAGACACTTCTTCCCCTGATTTCTGGGTCTCCCCGAAACACACACTCAAGTGCTCTTGTGCATGTGGAAAGACTTGTTCTGGGGAAATGACTACTGGATCTGTCCATGTTTGTTTTGTTTAAAAGTTTTAGACAAGAAATAAAGGAAGCTGTTGCTTCAATCCAACAATGGATTTGTATTTGAATACTTTTCAGTATTTAAACTGAAACCAAGATTTTGAAAGCTTCATTTATTTGATATGCAGATATGCAGAAAACTACTTTTTAAAAGGATTTGCAACCTGATTTGCCTCTATAATGGATGTTATATCATGAATCTTGGAGGATGAGCAAAGTGAAATCAGAAGGCTAAATAACAGCAAATATTACTTATTTTATTGAGGTCAGACTAAATGCAAGGTAAATTACTGAGTGTTTTTCATATATGTTCTCATTGAATCACATGGGGAAAAGAAATATTATTATGCCCATTTTACACAGGAAGAAGCTGGAGTTCAGAAAGGTTAAGCAACTTTTCTAAGGTTAAACAGCCCCCAAGGGGCAGGACCATAATTTGAACCCAGGCAGTCTGACTTCCAGGGATCTGAACAAGGCTGACCTGAATGGGGATATTCAGAGGGAACATGGCAGGCTGAATATTTTGCCAGCACATAATGTGCAAGTGGGGAAGATATAGGTTAAGGCTTCGTGTCTGCAGATAAATGATCATGGCTGGACAAGATCTGGCATCTTTTTCTCATAGAGAGTTAGCGTTTACTGAGCATTTACTATACGCTACCAAGAATCGTTCTAAGTGCCTTGAATGTGTTGATTCACCGACTCCTCGCAATATCCCAATAAAGTAGGGACTATTAATAGACACGTTTTATAGCTGAGGGACTGCAAGCTCAAAGATTAATATGTTTTTTTGAGATTGCAAATGGAGTAAGAGATAGAGCTGGGGTTTGAACCCTGGTAATTTGAAACCCGGGCATGAGCTTATAACTACTGTGCTCTACAGGACAGTGTTTACTTAGAAGTAACTCAGGAAAAAAGAGGAAAAGGGCTTTTGAAAGTGTCTTAAAAATGGTTCCTTGACTCAATTGAGATATTCACGGAGCGATGGACTGTGACCCAGGCCGGGAGCAAGCTAGGGGCTTTACATTTCTACCTCCTTTCCTCCCAAGGGCGTTGGGAGGCACAGCCAGTCGCCTCAGTTTACAAACGGTAAAACCGAGGCCCTGAGTGCAACTCGCTCAAAGGCCAGAGCTTAGTAAATTCTGGAGCCAAGATCAACCCCAGGTCTTCAATCCCTAAAGGCCCTGCTCTTTGCAAGTCGCAATGCCTTCCTGCAGAGCCATCCTCAGGGCTGGGAATCACGCGCATGCTTAAGCCTCTGCCTTTGAACTTAAGCTTTCCTGCAGGAGGCCACAGGTAAGCCTTAGTGGCTGCGTGCTTGCCCGAAACAGGGACTGCAGAAGAAGGGGGCACGTGAGCGCAGGGGAGACTGAGGGTCTGCTGAGAGAGCCCGCTAAAGCACCTTTCCCTCTGGTTGCTGGAGTTCCCGAAACCAGAGTCCTGGGTTTGCACCCTTCAGTACCATCCCTCATTAGCCACGTGACTCAGGCAAGTCATTTGATGCCTCCCTGAGCCTCCGATTTCTCTTCCGAACAATGAGAACCAAAATTCACCTTGTAAGACTGAGAAGAAGATAAATGTATAAATGTGGATATGCCTAGCAGATAATGGATGTCCAATAAATGTAGCATATATTAAAATATGAAGCCATTTCTTTTTCCAAAGTCTAGCTTATGGTATAATTTTGTTCTATTTTATTTCTGGATTAATGTATCATTTATCCAGATTAAAGTCCATATGTATCATTGAGGACTCTCTTCCTCCAGGTTAAGAAATATCCCAGAGGACTATGACGTAATAAGGATATCTTTTACATTTATGGTGCTTTACAGAGAAATGTTTATGTCCATTTTTTTACTCTGAGGGAAGATATTGGGTGAGGGGAGCTTAAGAATCCAACTCGGGAATCAGACGGAGTGAGTGGGCTTTAACTCCTTCTCTACCACTTCCCACAGGGTGCCGGTGGCAAGCCATTACCCTTGCTAAGGGGGCAGACACTAAACGGTTTGGTTTGCCAGGCTACGTAGAGCTTAGCAGTCTAGCCCAGTGGTTAGGAATAGGGGGTTCCAGCAGTGCCATGCACTTGCTATATGAACTTGGCCCAGTTACTGAATGTTTCTGGGTTTCAATGGCCTCACCTGAGAAATGGGAATAACTTCTCAAGAACGGTATTGGGTATTGCACAAAAACCACTAGCAAAGGGCCTGTCATGAAATCATTGCTCAATACGTATTAATTGTGCTTGTGGAGATTGCTGTTATTCTGGGTGTTGCTTTCTCTTCTGTCAGGATAAATTCTGAACAGATAAGTGATGTGCTCAGGATTGCATTTTAGAAAGGCCATTTGTGATACAGTGTGAGGAATAGTTACCATCCAGGTTCAGCTCCTCAAGGATTTGGTGAAGAAAAGGATGATAGAGCGATCATGAGGCTCTACAGGAGCAGCCGCAGAGCTAACTGGAGGGACAAAACGTACCTGCCAACATCTCTGCCAGGGTTGCCGGCTCCCCCCACAGCTGCTGCCCCGTGACTGGGCTTCCTGTCTCCTGCTCTTTATAAATACTATATACTGAATTGGAAAAAAAAAAAATGAGTAGTATGTAGTGAAGCTAAAAAACACAGAGTTGAATAAAATGGTAAAGGGAGCAATAAAGTACTAAGTTTAGGTGACAGTCTAAGAACAAGGTACAAAATGAAGCATGCCCAACACAGCTGGTGTACAACAGAAAGTAAAGCTAAATGGTGAAAGCCTGCATTGAAACACTGAGTTCAAAGAGTAATATCCAGAGAAATTACAATATGATGAGGGGGAAACATAGTTTTTTCAAAAGGTAGCAAAAAGAGAAAGCTAGAAAAATAGAATTAAAAAAATAAGAGAACAGGGATATGAAATTTTTGAATGGATTAAAAAATTAAAGACATTAAGGAGAGAGTTAACAACATTAAAGGTTAAAATAGAGGACTCCCGGTGAGGAAAGAAAACAGAAGTGATTAAACCCTTTAAAAATAGACAAAATAAAATTGATAAAGTAAAAAAATAAGTAAATATGAGAAACAGAAGCAAAAGGTGGCAGCAGAAGGCAAAGCAGTTTAAGGCAGTGACAGATTTAAAATGCCTGTTCCACTGCATTCAGGGATACCAGCAAAAGCAGCAGCCATAATTGTTCCCAAGAGCGTCCTCCAGCCTGAGATAATTCCACCACTTAGAATCTCCAGCAAACCTCTTCACAGGGACACCTGAGGACTTCTGTTTACTTGCCCCCCGATTCTGTATCAGGCACTGCTTTACACCTGCTACTTATGGATGATCCAGTGGCAACCATGTTTGGTCTCATTAGGTCCATTTCACAGAAAAGAAAAGTGAGGCTCTAATGGTTGAAGTACTTGGCCAAGGACACAGAGCTAGTGAGTGGCATGAGGTTTGCTTGAAACCAGAAGAATCCTGGAAAAACCAGGCGTTTTCATTCATGCTCTCACCTAGGGGTTGGCAGACTATGGGCTGGCCAAATCAGCCCACGTCCTGGTTTGGTACAGCCGGCAAGGGAAGAACGATTTTTATATTTTTAAAGAACGGGGGAGAGTGAGGGAGAAGAAAAAGAATATGGGCCAGAAAACTATGTCATGGGCAAAGTCTAAAATATTTACTTATCTACTACTTGGCCCTTTACTGTAAAGCTTGCTGCTCCCTGCACCGCCCATCATTCCTTCAAGGTGGTCTGCAGTCTCGGGGGACCAGCATGCCTGTGTGTGTCAGGGTGAGATGGAGGGTGAGGTGGAGGGTGAAGGGTGGGTGGCATGTCTGTGTGTGTCAGGGTGAGGTGGAGGGTAGGGAGAAGGACCCGGCCACATAGGACTTCTCACCAACAAGCCGTGGGTGAAAGACCTGTAAGAGGTTCGGAACCCACTGGAGTGCAGGTTTTCTTGTTCCTTGCCTAGAGTTCTTTCTTATGAACTGGGAGGAGCCCTAGAGACTGGGGAGCCTGGAAGCCAGGTGAAGAGGGCGTTAGTGAGGAGATTCGCGGCTAGGTCCAGTGTACCGAGAGAGGGACTGAGAACTGACTGCCGGGTTTAGCAATGTCACGGCCACTGCAAACCACAAGAAGGTCTGCTTTGGCAGAGTGGGGGTCCAAATCCTCCAAAGTTCTAAATGGGAGAAAAGGAAGTAGAGACCAGAGCCTGAATGCAGAGCCTAGAATTTGAGGCATTTTGTGACAAAAGGTTGTTAAGAAACAAGAGTGACAGCAACAGTGGAATAAGTGATCAGAGGTATGCCTTTCATTAAAAAAAAAAACAAAAAAAAAACAACTCTTTTTTCTTTTAACCTTATTTTTTAGGATGGGGGAAATAACAGTATATTGTAAAGGTTGTATATTGACAGGGAAGTCTAGTAGAGAAGGAAAACCTGATGCCAGAGGGAAGGGGAAGTGGGTGGGAGTGAAGTCACTGCCCGGTGAGAGAGGACAGGTGCCGTCTAGGTGCACCTGAAGGCTCGGGCTTAGGGGACATTTATTCATTACGACAAGAGGAGACAACGGCCGAGCTCGCAGGCAGGGCTTTGGGGGCAAGTCTGCACTTCATAGCATCGCACGCAGGCTGCCCATGACGTGGCTCTGAACCACCTCTACAGCTTCATCTTTTATCGTCTGGCCCTCACAGCTTCAGTGTCCCTGTGCCCCTGCTGAAGCCACACCACTTTGCTAGCATGCTCTCTCCAAAGACAGCCATCCTCTGCTCAGCTCACGAAGGTCGGCACTCAGCCTGGCCGCTTTCCCCTGGGGAAGCAGCCCCTCCTTTTTGTCTGCTCTCTCGGATTATACTCCATATAGCCATCTGTCACTGCCCTTCCTTGTTGGCAATCAGTGTCAGCCACTGCCAGCCCTGTTCCCCCAGGACTGCTGCAGTGCCTTCACTCACCCTGCTTCTCACCCACCCGTAAAGTCAGCTCCCACGGGCCACGCAGTGTGCCAGGGCGATCCGGAAGTGGACAGAACAAGCACAATCCCCGCCTGCATGGAGCACACAGAGTAGTAATACCACAGGCCCTTGGGGTGCACTTGGTGAATGAATAAATGAATGAGCTTGGCCGGGAGTGAATGAAGGTGCGTGTGCCATTCAGCCTGCTGCTTTCTCTTAGGAGAGGCCTCAGCTAAAATAGATTGTCCTGGTTGTCGTTCAAAGTAAAGAAAGAAAGAGCGTGTTCTCAGTTGTTCCCGCTCGAGAGGCCAGGAGAGTTTATGGTTTCAGAGTTTGACAGGCAGAATTTAACCATGACACTCAACCTTTGCGAGCCTTTGTTTCTATCTGCGGTTTTAATATAAGTGCGCGTTATATCCGTGCCAGGCAGTCCTAGGATAAAGAACAAGCCTCTGTCCTCACGGAGCTTATATTCTGGTGAACTTACTGTTTCTTCATATGAAAAAAAAAAGGAATCCCTACGACACAAGGTTGTTGTGAGGACAAAAGGAAACAACACGTGTAAAGTCACTGTCATGGTGATTCAAAATTAACCTCGGTGGTTACATAGATTAAGTGAGGCAATGGCCATGTAGAAGCACTTAGAATCTGTCCGAGCTACGTTAAGCGTTCCAGCGTGGCAGCTGCTGGTGCTGATGGCCCTACATGGACTGCCTCCCAAATGAAGGACTGGCAGGCACTAGACGGGCCTTGGGGATGCCCTGCGCCCACCCCTGCAATCCTGGCTTCCTGTCACACAGAACAACTTGGAGTTACCCGGAATTACTGTGCCGGCTATTCTCCCTTTGCCCCTAAAAACCCTTCTTTCCCTGGCCTGCACTGCGCTCTGAAAGTTGTCTCTGGGCTGCATCTATCAGGTCTCCTTGACTCTGCTTCCATTGGGGTTCAGCCAATGCTAGTCCAAGCAGATCAGAAGGTGGGAGGAGAGGGAGAGCGGGGAAACCATTCCTCCTGCGGCAGTTTGGCAATGACCGTGATCTTCTGCACTACTGCAGCTCCGACAATGTTCTGTAGGATGTTACCGTCCACCCCCTTCGAGGCCCAGGGGTGGAAGCAGCTTCCTTGTGGCTGGTCCCCAGGCGCTTCACCAACCTGTGCTTCCTTAATCCCGTAAAGGCCCCGAACCTTTGCTTCAGCTTGCTTCCATGGCCCCATTTGAGCGTGGTGTTTGCTTTCTGCCAGGACCGTGAATGCTACATTAACCAAGCCGTCTTATTTTCCCGGCCTTTGCACATTTGCTTCCCTTTTCTTGAAAGTTTCCCTGCCTCCGCTCCCTATGCACACACAGGCAGGTACACACACCCTGGCTCCCTCCTTGGCAATCAAGCCCCGCGTGAAGCATGCTCCCTTCAGAGGCTGCCCCGAAAGTCCCTGTGGTCTATGGCAGTCTCCCCTTCACATTTCCTACCACGAGACCCTCGTCGTGCTGCCCTGTAGCTGCCTCTGGCTCCGGGATCTTGTCTACGTGTCCCCTGAGGGCAGTGGCTGCTCTTGTCCAAGGCTGCATCCCAACGCACAGATAGCAGTCACTCAGTAATTGTTTGCTGACAGAACACTCCCGAGGTTGTCAGCAGAAGCAGCTGGGGGATTTGGCAAGAAAGCCACTGAGGAAGCACAAGTGATCACAGTGTGCTTGTGACTGTAAGAAAAGGGGTATCTCAGGGGAAAAAATCACACTGTCGGCCACTCAGAACAAACTTTCAGAGCCCTAAGAAGAGGCTGATTTCCTGGGCGTTGGCGCTATTTCAAGGTTACTCTGGTAAAGTCAAGAGTTTTACCTACAATCTGTTTTTGTTCATAAAAGACATGGTAGGATTCTAGCTTTTTCTATCTGCATGTAGAGTCTTGGGAAATTCACAATATCAGGGTTTGTTATACTTCCTGGTGACTCAATGAACAAATCACTTCCTAGGCCAACAAAAATGATGGCCAAAGTACCAAAAAAGGAAATGCAAATAACAATAATAATTGGTTCTCTCACCCAATTCTGTTGAGATCTTGATGAGAAATGTCAGAATGGATAGCTTCCAGAAGACCTCTAACAATTTCTGCAGAAAGGCACGGGTGGGTGCCAAGGCCAGATGACAACCTTTCCAAAGATGCAATTTGTTCAAATAGAGGGTTTTATTTTCCTGTTGACACTGATTTTATAATATCATGCATGGCCCTTGTTTACAACATGTAAGAGTCCTTGATAATTAAACCAAACAAGGGAGGAAGGAAGTATCATGTCCAATACATCTAAAAGCCAAAATGAGGAGAAGCCATACCTGGCAAACAGTAGGCACACAATAATGGATAAATGTACAAATGGGAGAAAATATATCAAATCTTTCATGCAGAAAATGTATTGATATCTTCATTGTATTGATTGAATAAGCTCTTTTAGCTGAAAAAAGAGGGCACATTAACTTAATTAACTTTTCATGAATGTTAAAAACCCAGGGAGGAGTTCAGAGGCCTGTTGAACTACATCAGGATCTCATGTATGGCTTTCATCACACGAAACCCACACATACAGATTTCCCAGTCCCACAATACTATTCCTAAGGTGACTGAGGCAAGTCCTACCCTTAGAGCAGTGGTTTTCAAATGGGGGCTATTTTGCCCCCCACAGAACATTTGGCAATGTCTGGAGACATTTTTGGTTGTTACCCCTGGGGATGCTACTGGCATCTTTGGGGTAGATATCAGAGATGCTGCTAACCATCCTATAACGTACAGCAAAGAATTATCTGATCCCAAATGTCAGCAGTGCTGAGGCTGGGAAATCCTGTTGCAGAGCTCAGCAGTGACCAGCACATAGCAGGTCTCAGTAATTATTGCTAGTTAAATAGTAAGCGTGTGGCTTTATTTTTGAAACTTTCTTGGCTTACAAAATGCAGCAGTCCTCTTTGAAATATTTCCCAGTTTCTAACCCTATTTGGTAGACTTCCTTTTCTTGTGGATATGTGAACTCAAAGCTATCCATGGAGCTGCACACTGGAAGCCCCAAGAGGATATCCTTGCCCACAAGGAGCTCCAGGTCTTGGGGAAAAGACAGACAGTTAAATATGCAATTCTCACATGGCATGATGAGTGTCAGAGCAGGGACTTGCCAAGGGTAGTCGATGCATATCATGATAACAGTGAACTCTGGTGCAACCTTGTCCCTTTATGAACTCATTTAATTCGCACAGTAATCCAGTGAGATGGTGCTATTATTATTAGGGTAACCATATGATTTATTGTTTAAACACAACTGTTTTGACAGTGAAAAGGATCATGCTTATTAATTCCGCTAGGATCAGAGGCATAAACCTCAATCATCTCAGGAAATCAGGGAGGCATGGTCCCCCTGATCTCGGCTTAATGGGAGAGGGAGTGAGGCACAGGCTGGCTGGATACCCTGTTCAGGTCACACTTCTTAAGTGGAGGGCCAGGCCTGGAACTCGGCCGGTCTAGCTCCAGAGCCCACCCTTTTAAGCACTATACTAGGCTGTCAAGATACTGCTTGATGCCATCACCGATTAAATCCTTATCCCAATCCCACAGAGTATGACTTTCACCATTTTTTAGATGAGAAAACAGACCTTTGGAGAGTGCCACTAACTTGCCCCCAAATCATATATTTAATAGAGTTGACGGCAATATGTCTGATTCCCGAATCCATTCCATTTCACAGTATGCAGTCCTTACCTTCAAAATATTTGGATCTCCTTATTTCAGGGCTCACAAACAGTTCCTTGAATATTCCAGCTAGAGATGCCATCAGCAAAGAATTCTTATTAGAATTAATGTTAATGAGCTTAGTTTTAGGGGAAGAGATGCTGCTTCTAGGGGTTTGAAGTTGCTTCAACTGTTACTTTGCAAGGAAAGCCAAGAACCAGGCCCAGAGAAGGTCTATCAAATGTCCATAAGGCATTGGAGGAAGTTTCTCTATTTAGCCCTAAGTTCTAGGTTTGATTCCCAGGGCCTCCTGGTGAAAGGCAAGCTGGCCCAAGCAGCGAGCTGGCCCGAGTGGTGAGCTGACCCACCCGGAGTGCTGGCCTGCACAAAATGCTGGCCCGTGTGGAGAGCCAGCGCAGCAAGATGACAGAGCAAAAAGAGACACAGAGGAGAGACAATGAGAGACACAGTAGGCCAGGGAGCTGAGGTGGCGCAAGAGATTGAGCACCTCTCTCCCACTCCGGAAGGTCCCAGGTTCGGTTCCCGGTGCTGCCAAAGGAGAAGACAAGCAGACCAGAGAAGAACACACAGAGAGCAGACAGCAAGTGCAAAACAATGAGGGAGGGGTGGGGAGAAATAACTAAGTAAATAAATCTTTTTAAAAAGAGAAGGGAAGAAAAAGGAAAGGAAGAAAAAGAGATAAGGCACTCTAAATAGTTGCTGTCTGCTCAACGAGCAAATGACCCGGCATGAGAAGACGAGGTCAACTATACTACAGGAAACTTGGCTCTGTTGGACTTAATATGATGCCTCCACTTACTGATTTTTGTGGGCATTTAAGGGATTTTTTGAAAGCAGGATTTTTGACTCGGTTGTCAACTTTAGAACATAACCCCAGTGTAAGTTGTGATTCCAATGTACTATGTGTTTCACCCAAATAGCAAAATACAGTCTGTGTCAAAGTCCTTTGATGACACTTGTAACAGAATATGTAGAAGTGAGTGAAAAGATAGACATTGGAAAAGCAGCATTCTTGGGTGCCTCTAATCTGTGATGGATGCACCTGTCCCCCATCACTGCAGCTAGCAATAGGAAATGCATAATAAATGTTGTTGAATGACAAAATAAAGTAATGACTCATAAGCTGCTAGCAGTCTGAGAAGAATCGGGTGGACTCTTTTGAATGGACCTTCGTGTAGATGCTGGGACTTTGCACCACTGCTTGGGAAATGAAGTCTATAAATAAATATTCACGGGCAGGCAAATCAGATATGATTTGAAGACCAAAGTGGACAGTGATTCAATTCTTTTCCTTCTTTATCTAGGGCCTGTCAGGCACTGCATCTAAAGGGCTTTATGGATGAGGCTAAAAGGAGCAAAGGGCCTTGTGGGGCCTGTGAGACTCGAGTGGATTGTTCTCCTTCTGGAGGAGCCCTCCCAAGTCAGGTCACTGTCAGGGCATGCAAAACTATCCTTTTTGCCACATTCTCAGTTCCTGACACGGGGCGTGGAAGAGCTGAAATCTGCTTTAGCTAGTCTTGAAGGTTTTTCTTCCAAAGTGAGCTTCACAGATCTGAAGATGGAGATGGCAGTATAGTCCTGAGGTACTTTTGCCATTGCTTTGGGAACAGGATGTGTGTACGAAAGTCTGGCTTTGAGAGACTATTTTAGGACCTCCTTTATAAGAAAGAGGGTGTGGGAATGGAGATAAGACTGTGGGATCCACTGGTTGCATCACTTACCCCTTCTCCAGAAGCTGAAGCCCTTATAGAATGAGGAAGCACCTTGTAGAAAGTATAAGCTGAAGCACCATCTCTTGTCATCAATACACTGTGATCATTGGACTCCACCCTCTCAGATGCTGTAGACACTTTAAATCAAAGGCCTCTATATGGTTCTGTATCCTCCATAGATAGAATCCTTGAGTCTGGGAATCGAGAGTGGAAGTAGGAGCAACCCTACTTACCGTCACTCCCAAGGACCCATTTGGAGAATTTGTGATTCCAGACTCTGCAACTGAGGGTTCTGCAGTTTTAGAATTCCTGGTTGCCAAAGATGGAATATTTTCCCTAGATGACACAGCACGAGTCTTGTTGGACTAGAAATTAAGGCTTTCTCCTGTGCAATCTGGGCCCTTCATGCCAAGTGGCCAGTAGGCAAGGAGAAGAGGAACGAACATCCTGGCTTGACACAAGCATAGTGACCAGAGGTTCAACCCCTCAGTGGTGACAGTCTGGATCCAGCCGCCAAGTAAACCACCTAGAACTGCAGAGGTGCTAGCTGAGGGTGAGGAAAGCCTAGAATGGATAGTAGAAGGAGATGATGTTGGCATCCCAAGACCTGCTGCAGCAGTAGGGGCTGTAATTTGTCCTTCTACCCTTCCTCTTCTAAGTTTCCCCTAGAAGAGAACCCACCAGGATTGTAGAGGGACTGCTCTCAGAACTTGGATGAAGAAGTGGGTCCTAGTGGCACATGGGGTGGACTGTGATGAGCCAGGAGATCCCCCTTCAGGAATCTGCTAGGTTGGCTGCTGGGAGACAGCTCTCTGCTGGCAGCACCCTGTGAGGATCACCTCAGCTGAAGAGTGCCTTCTCACTCAAGGTCATATCTCAGGACTGATCAACAGGGAAGTATAAATGCTCTTAAGTCCAACTTGGGACATTTCAGAAAGATTGCTTCAGCTTCAGAATTCCTCATATTATTGGCTGAAATCTCTGCTGAAACTGTATCACAGCTAAACTTTCTCCTCATTTATTTCTGCTTCCTTCACTTTGCTTTCAGAGATGCTGATCCCAACTGCATTCCCGAATAAACTTCCTACACACTAATCTCTCTTCAGAGTCTCTTTCTCTGAGGATCCAACCTGCAGCAAGCAGCAAACATTAATTACTCTGACTAATGTCATCAGCCTCCAATGTTTATCAACCAGATGAATCTGCTGAATGAATGGTTTAATTAACTAATTAAATCATTTGTACCATCCAGGCCAATAGATGGATAATGATGATGATGATGATTGTCTCGTTGGTAGTTTACTCCTTTCTTTATTCATTTAATAGACACTTGTTGAGCCTCAACTGCGACCCAGGCACTGTTTTCAATTTCAGTGGTGAGTAAAACAACTAAGGTCCCTACACCCTGGAAGCCCCATGGGGACCTTAATTTAGACCAAGCCATCAGGGAAGACCTCACAGGGGAGAAATATTTAAGTGAAATGAGGAGAATAGAGCCAGGCAACAGTCGTCCCAGGTGGAGGAAAAGCAGGGAAAGTGATCCTACCATGAGATGGAGAGGGGAAAAGCAAGCAGTCCCCGTGTTTAAGATTTAATGTAGGCCACTTCCAGGTAATGGTGAAAACCACTGGAGAGTTCCACAGAAAATGACTCTACCAAGACATCCCCCTCCAACAGTGATTTGCACACGTCACCTTGAACTTGCCAGCCTCTCTCATCAGCTACTTCTAGCTACAGCCCAGATGGTGGTGTCAAGGAGATGGTGGCAGCAGTTCCCAAGGAAGTTTTGGTGTGAGCATGCAGGATGTGTCGTATAATGTGATGGTTACTATGGCAATTTTTATTGGGTAATTGGGTTTTAAAAAACATTTTGATGCCTAATTAGTTACTGAGCTAAAAATAGCATTTGCCAAGAGCTTGTTTTCTCTTAAAATGAGTCTGTTGCTCAGGATTGATAAAGTACAATAAGCAGTGATAATTGGAGCATTTTCTCAAGTCCCCGAAGTCTTGATCCTGACTCCCCCAAAGAAGCCCATGTTATCTTCTGCTTTACTTTCCAAAAAATGTGTGTTTATTGTGACAAAGTAATATCACCTAATATAGGTGGAAATATAATTTATCAGGTCCAAATTGACTAGTTCAGCCCCTAAAGAAGGTTATTCCTATGGAATAACTTTACAAAGTTTCTTGACCGATGGGATAAAGTAGCCTCCCAGGACTCTTTCTCTCTAATGAGTCTAGAGACCAGAGTCTTAAAAATGATGAACTATCTAAGGAAAAATATTGGTTAATATCCATAGCAGGGAATACATGTTAGCACATGATTAACGAAGGTTGAATTAACCCTTGCTGCTTCAAGTTTAGTCATTTTATGTTTGAATCAAATTATTCTTCCACCATTTACCACCTGTTGGTTATAAACATGTGCAATGTGCTTTGGTCCATAAGGCTGAGTTATATACCTTGTGACACATTAGGTAGTAAAAGGTATAATGGAGCCCATGATGACTTGTGCCTAATACCATCCTGTTCACAATTTCCCCCCCATAAATATGCTTATTCTAGCTTTGAATCCTAATTCTGCCATTTAACACCCTCAATTCTGTTTCACCAGTTTACAAATATCGGATAATTACTAAGCACTTCCCAGGCTTGCGGCAGGATAAAAGGACGTCACCTATGGGAAAGCTACAGTGCCTGCTACTCTAACCTAGGTGTCTGAATGTCCATTTCTGGGATTTGAATCTCAGCTCTGTCTTTTCCTAGCTGTGGGAAGATGGGGAATTTACTTAACCTCTCTCAGCCTAACAAATGAGGGCCCTCATTTGTTAAGTGGAGATGACAATGGCACTTACTCCATAGGTATGTTGTGATTGAATGAGATAATTACACAAGGTCCTTGTTATAGTGAGCACTCAATATGCATTGGCTGTTACTGTGGAAGGCAACTTCTTCCCCTTTCTCATTGAGACCGCAAATTCCTTTGATGAGGGATTTATTTGTCATACTTAATTCTTTTGGACTCTATAGTTAGAGTGGCCCTGTGACTTACTGTACAAACTGGGACACTTTTGAAAGTGAAAGGTGGTGCCACTTATGATTATGACTATCATGATGACTTTAATACTATTGTAAATATTATATTATCAAAATGATTATTGTGGTAATTGAATATTATTATGATTATGATTATTCTAGGAGACAGGCATAAATCTGAAGTAACCAGGGAAAACAAGGATGCATGTTATGTCCCATGGCACAAAGCACTGGGCTAGGTATAGGCCAAGAGTTTAAGTCCTCAACTTATACATTTGGGTAATTTATTAATAAAAAGTGACACTTCAATCCATCAAATGCAGGCACAGCTCTAGGCTCTGGGGACATATCAGTCCACAAAATAGACTAAATCTCTCCCTGGAGAAGAAAGACAAAAATCAAGCAAAAAAAACAACAACAACAAACCCAACTATATATATATAGATAGATAGATAGATAGATAGATAGATAGATGGATAGATAGATATAGATAGATAGATAGATAGATAGATGACATTTCCTGTGCTATGGTGGCAAGAGCTATGGAGAAAATTAAGGTTGGTTAAGAGGGAAAGGATAATGGGGAAGGAAGTCACTGTTTCATATGGAGTGGCCAGGGGAGGTATCTCTGATAACGTTATACTTGGGCTGAGACCCCAAAGAAATGATCAAACCATGCCAAAGTAGCCAAAAGGAATAATGTGGAGTAGGTACTCCATTATCAAAGTGATTTGTTGCAATTGCAACAATACAAGTAAAAGATAAAAACCAGGGCCATAGATAAGATATAAACTAATTGGTTTCCACAGAGGTTTAAGAACTCAGTTTTCCCCTAAAATTTTGGCAATTTGATTTTTAAACAATTCGTAACTAATAGCTTTACTAGCTGTTACCATTACAAAAATAATAGTTAGATTTATTAAGTTTCTCCTAAGTACCCAGTACTTAAGAAAAGAGAACAAAAAATCTTATTCCTTACAATAACCAGTCAATCTGTGGATTATTACATCCCCTACCCACTTTCAGGTGAGAAGTGCAAGGCTCAGAGAGATAAAGAAACTTGTCTATGCACATGGCTAGAGTGGGGGTAGGGGCCTGAAATGCTGATTCCAAAGGTTGGCGCCTTTTCTGACGACTGCCTCTAATCCTTACACCTGGTTAAGAAGCCTGTGTCCACCTAAGAACGAGAGCCAACGGTAAGTTAGCAGATGGCGCTATGGATGGAGAGCCACCCCTCCATTCATCATTCAGCAGATATTTCCTGGTGCCTCCATGTGCCATCTGCTCTAGACTCCAGGGATGTGAGAAAACCAGCACAGTTTCCTACCTCTGTGCCTGTCTTGCTGGCAGAAGTAAATGATTTAGATTTAGAGCTAATTTTTTATCAAAAAGATCAAAGTAAAGGGGAAAGAATGTGGGGATGGGCTGAGGATGCCGTGTGGGGGAGAGGTTACACATTCAGATAAGAATGTCAGGGGAGACCTCGCTGAGAATATTTTTTTTTAGCCAAAACTTGTGGAAAGAGAGGGAGTGAATCATACAGATCACTGGAAAAAGGACATTCCAGGCAGAGGGAACAGAGAGTGGGAAGGACAGGAGGGTAAATTCAAGGAATTTCTAGGAGAGAGGCAAGGTTGAAGTAATAGGAGACAGGGCAGAAGGAGATGGTGGGCATAGAGGTGAGTGTTGAGGACCAATGCAAGAACACCGGTTTGACCCAGGGTAAAATGGGAGCCATGCTAGGATTTAGAGCAGAGGAGGAGGCTGGCTTGCTGTTATATTCAGTTCAGGTGTTCTCTCCAAAGAAGCTGTTGGTCCATCTGCTAGAGTTGACAGGATAAGAAATGGCAAATAGGCTGCCTCCTGAAATTCTTGAGCCCTAAGAGTGAATCCCCACCCCCCACCCCCACTCCATCCAAAACACTGGAGAAAGAACTGCTTTGATTAGAAGGGGCCTTTGGAGGCTGTTTTAGTTTGTTAAAGCTGCTGGGAACAAAATACCAGGAATGGGGTGGCTTTTACAATAGGAATTTATTAAGGTAAAAATTTACAGTTCTGAGGCTGTGAAAATGTCCAAAGCAAGGCATCATCAGAGACCCTGTCTCACCAACGTCGGCTGCTGGCAATCCTGGAGTCCTGCCATGTGGCAAGACAAAATGGCGGTCTCTGTCTGGGTCCCTGCCTTCTCTTACAGGCCACTTTCTCCTGAGCCCAGCTCTGGGCAATCAAGCACATGGCAGGGCTCATCTCTCTAGCTTTGAGCTGCTCTGTGAGCCTAGCCTCTGTGGGTCCCCTTCTGTGCCTTTGTGCTCTGCTGATTCAAGCCTCCGGCCTCTCTCTCAGATGCTTAGGGCTTCTCTAGCCCTCTCTCACATGGCAGGGTGAAATGGCAGCTTTTTGGTGTTTTCTGCTTTCAGTTCTCTGCTTATATAAGCCTCCAGCAGGAGGGCAGAGACCCAACCTGGGTCAGGCTTCACTGACATAGTCCAATTAAAGGTCCTGAAGTGTTCTAATCAAAAGGCGATCTAATCAAAGACCCCATAACTGAATCTGATGAAACTAAAGTCCCACACCCACAGGAATGGATTGGTTCAAAGAAAATGGTCTTTCCTGGGATTCACAAAACTTCAAATTGTCCCAGAGGCCTTGCACATCTTCCCAAGCTTGGGAGGCCTATGATTCTAAAAGCAGAGCATGGAGAAAGTTGAGCTAGATAATTGGAACCATTCAAATGGGAATTCCTCATCCCCACTCTGAGTCCTTCTTCTCTGGACAATTGCCCCAGCTTTTGAGTTTAAGCACAGGAAATATGTTTGTTAACTGTTCTTTATTGCATGAGAGGAGAAGCCAGAACTCTGCAGGTGCTGGAAGTCGGGGCAGAACCCCCATTGCGTGGAGTCTGTGGGGGCGTGGCCGCCAGAGGTCGCTGCTCTCACTCTGTGACCTCCAGCTTAGGCCCTGTCCCCACTGTCTGCAAGGGGCAGGCCTCGAGTCGATTAGCAACCCCGGTATCTTTGGGTTGCTTGTCGCAGCCTGTTGACAGTTTGTCCCTTAGAGTTTTAGAAATGGTGACAGAAAGCATGCTATGTAAGAGAGAGAGAGAAACAAAATCTGCTAGATTGTGGACAAGCCAAGGTCGGAGCAGTCTTGGTGTTTGGATCCTAAGAGACCTCTCATGCTCTGGCTTCCTCTTCTGATAAGCAGCAGGGCCTGGAATTTGGCCTCTATAACCAAGTTATTGTGTCATCTGGTACATGAAATATAGAAAACTTTAAAATATAAACTGCATTACAAATGAGTGTGTATGACTTGTGTGATTGTTCTGAGTGAATGGATCATTTGGAATAAGTGTTGGATCAACAGAAAGAAGTGGCCTTTGAAATACATGTTCTCCTTCAACATTTAATCAAATAATGACTCAACATAGTTCCAATACTGTTTCCTTTTGCTATTATTATTTTTTAAAGGTCAAAGAGAGCACTCAAGGAGAGAGGGAATTCTTTCTTTCTTTTTTTTAATTCCCTTTGGAAAAATACATCATTCTTGGAGATGTGGTGTTTATATTCAAACATCTTATGGCTTTCAGTCAAATGATTTGGAAATAGTTAAAAACATCAAAGGTACACATTTTTATTAATCAATCCCATCTCTAGAGCTTTGGTCAAAGCCTAGTGCCAGCTTCTCCGGTTGGCTGTGCTACTCCCCAGTGATTCTGCCCATCCGTTCAGCACATCTGTGGAGTGCTTATTCCTGGATGTGCCAGGCACTGTGCTCAGGGCTGCAGCCGAGGCAGCAGCTAAGAGGATCTAGGTCCTGGCATCAAGGAGCTTCCAGAAAGCTACATCCTGACAGCGGCACTAACGAGTCAGGCTCTGTTATTGTTTCTGCAACTGCTCACATCTCGCTTGTAAGAAACATGCTACTGAGGCAGGTTAGTATAGGAAACAGGGAAGGCTGCTGGTCAGAGTAAGGCCATAACAGCTGGGACTCCCTGGTCAAAACATAGCCATGAGACCCCACCCAGAACCCCCTGAGGGAAGGCCGCTGCTTGAGAACACAGCTGTAACCGTGACAGCCGAAAGCCCGCCAAGAGCCTGGTCTCGAGGTCCCATTTGAAACTGCTGGGCCTCCCCATTGGCCCCCTGAAAGCTAACAGATGAAGGTAGAAAGGCAACCAAGCACAGCAGCAAATGGCTGGGGCCCCTCCTTAATACGGGGAAAGGAGAGGAGGAAAGGCCGTAAAAAGGCCTATCCTGGGGCCCCAGGTGCGCGTCTTACCCTGTAGCACTCCCGCAACCATGTCTGGGGTGTGTGCTCTCTCTTTTCTTGTTTCTTAATAAACTACTTACTACCTTGCCTACCCCATGGCATGTCCTTAAATTCCTTTATATGACATAGCCAAGAACCTAGAAACCCAGAGTGCTCGGCTAACGTATTTGGAGAGCCGAGCCAGGAGACCAAGTGGCGAGTAACGCTTGCCGACACCTGAGGAAGACAAGTGAGTCTAGCTTTTAATCAGAGCCTGTCGGTGCCCTCTTCTGTCTTATTAGCAAGGCCCAGAGGCTTGTTCCTTCCTCAGTTCCCTGGAGGCCCTGACATTCCTGTTAATCCATCACCTCTGGGGCCCCCGAGGCTGTTTGCCTGTAAGTCTCAGAACAGTCAGCCTCTAGGTTCTTAAAGTGCTTCTTAATGCCTGGTTTAACTGCAAAACCTCGGTCCTTGGCAGTGGCCATAAAATGAGCTCTCTCCCATGGCCACTTCCTAAGACCTCTGCAAAACGAGGCCGAAAGAGGGGCCAGGCCCTTTCCTCGGGAGGAAGTCTGGCTTGGTAGCTTCGGTCTGGGAACGGGACCCAGGCGTTTCCCAAGACCTCTAAGGCCCTGGGGACACCCAGTGAGCAGGGCTTCCGGTCCCTGGGACACTGGGGCGGCGAGCAATTTCCATTCAGTCAGGTGTAGGAGTGAGACACAACTAAGATTGACAGACGAGTTTATCCTCCCCTAGGATAATGGGCAGATTCTCCAGTATTCCAGCAGACTCCCCAGTGGGGTGTCTTCTCAGGAATTGGGACAACCTACCTACTGATGGTCTGAAAAGGAAGAGGCTAATGTTTTCCTGTCACACCACATGGCCACAATACAAATTAGAGTATGGCCAAGAGTGCCCTCTGTATGGGACTCTGAGTTTCGGTTAAACCTCCTGTATAAGAGGGAAGGAGGGGACAGGCAGATCTGAGGGCCAGAGACCATGTGATCACATGTCTACTCAAAGGGATGAGGAAGTGCACTACCAAACCAGTTAATTATAGTAAGTTCAGGGAAACTGCTCAGAGGCAGGACGCAAACTCAGTCTTATTTCAAGGAAAGCTGGTAGAGGTAATAAAAAATACCTTCTGGTAGATCCTGACTCTAGAGAAGAACAGATCACCCTAGGAACTCACTTTATTAGCCAGTCTGCTTCAAATATCCACAGGAATCTGCAAAAACTTTCCCTGGGTACCCAAACTTCCATGAACTCCCTTTTAGAAACAGCCTTCGCAGTGTTCAACAATCGAGATGGCGCCACCAAGGAGAAATCAGTAAGGAGGAGCAGGCAAAGGACCCAGAGTCAGGCTCACCTTCATCTGCCACTGTTAAAAATACCCTGTCACCCTGTCACCTCGGGCCACCTGAATCCAGGCTCCACATCAGCAGGAACCTGCCTCAAGGGTGGAGAGGCTGGCCCCTGGCCCCAAGCTGCCTCTCACCTGCCAGGGCTTTGCCCCAGGGGAGAACGGAAGGAGCCTAGGCCAGGCGTGGCTCCCTAGAAGGACGACACTGCAAACTATCAGCCAGGTGGAGCCTGCTGCGACCCCTGACTGCAGGTAAGATTGTTAATTTCTTAATTAACAAGGGAACCACTTTCTTGTTCCTGACCTGCCACTTCAGACCTCTCTGGCCTTACTTGTGCCTAATAAGAAAAGTGAATGGGGAATCAAGATCTTGCCCGTTTACTAAACCTCTTCCCTGTAGAACAGGCAACCTCCTCATAACCCATCAAATAAGCAGTATCCACTCAAGGAGGAAGCTGTTTAAGGTCTCTGGCCCATAATTTAAAAGTTCCTGGACAATGGCCTTCTAGTTCCCTGCCAATCCGCTTGCAACACTCCAATCCTTCCCATGAAAAAGCCCGCAGGACCTTACCCCTTGTGGGAGGTAGCTAATGGGGATGCAGCCCTAGAGAAGCCTGAGTAGTGTCTCGTTGGTACAGGGCTTCCCTGGATCCCTCAGCTCTGTGCCTAGCAGCTGCCTGGGGATTTCCCTGGAGGAACGAAGCTGGAGGTTTCTGCACAAGGTTTCTGCCATGGGCAGACACTGGGCGCTTTGTGAGAAGGTGATTCTAAAGTCAGGTCTTTCCCCACGCTAAGTAAGTGTAAAATTCTTTCTTCTGCTCTGATCTGTGCTTACTTTAATTTTGTCAGTCTGCTTGTGCCTACGAGCTCATAAGTCAATTTGGGGTTCACCTGTTACAATTTGGATAATGGTGAAACGTAACCTAAAAATGAGTCTTTAAATTTCAATACTATCTTGAAATTGGATTTGACGTATAAAAGAAATCACAAGTGGAATTAGTTCAGCTGCTGGAAAAAGCAGAAAAACTTAACAATATTAATGTTACTAATAAAAAAGTTTTAGTTGCTTAGTTGACAAACAAGTGCCCAATTTGATTTGAAGTGAAAATTTACTAGAAACTGTAACTAAGAGTTAAGACAAAATCACTATAAATGCCTTTGTATTATAAAACAGCAAAAGGATAATATCGGAAATTGCTGAAACTGGCTGGATTTGGCCTACGCTTATTGTGATGGCAATCCTAAACTGAAATTACCTTGGCATATGGTTATTTTGAAATAAGTTTCTCCCCTAGACCTACTATTATGATGGTAATTCTAAACTGAGTTTACCTTTGCTTATGGTTATTTTGTGACTAGCTTACTAGCTTTCCCCTTAGACTTGAGCTATTGTGATGGTAATCCTTTATTAATTTACATTTGTTTTTGGTTGCTTCTAGACTAGTCTCCCCCTTGTGTATCCTTGCTATTGTGATGGTAATTCTAAACTGGGCCTTGCCCTTTGCTTATGGTTGTTTCAGGTCTGGTCTCACAATTTTGATGGTAACTACACTATTCTCCTCTGTTTGAATCCATGGCAACTTCATTTGTGTCTGCCTATTCAGCGTATATTATCATAACTCAGGATGGTAATATCAAATTAACAAATGAAAATTCTTAAAAGAGCTCTATTCAAATTGTTAAAAATTAAATAACAAGCACTTATATATGTAAATGAATATTCCTGGAGCACAAATTAGAGAGGCTAAGCAGGATAGGAAGGTCATAAAGAAATCTGAATATAGAATCTATTGGGTAAGGAAAAACATTTTTCCTAAGCTCCTTGACTTACCCTGTCTGCCCATGGCCTTTTCTTTGTGAAAGTTATGGGGGAAGGGCTGAGTGTGACAAGATAAAGAAATGTAAGTTTAGCTTAAAACTGGTGTCTACTAGGCCTGGGAATTAAGAGTCATACTTTGTCCTGTAATCTCCCAGTTTAAACCTTTTAACAGCCTTAAAATGAGGGTAATTAATAATCCAATTACCAAATTTCAGTAAGTAAAGAAAAAGTCCTTGAAAACTATGGAAAGATTTTTCTAAATTGTGATTAAAACAAATTAAATGATTATAATATATTTTAGAACCTGGCAGTAAGTATGCTTTTAAGGCTATTCACAATTTTAGAATTTTATTAAAAAAAAAAAGAGGTTTTAGCCTCCTGTGAAGGAAGGAAAGAAGAACATTCTTGCATAAACTATAATTGTTTCAATTTTATTTAGCTTGGATATAATCTCCCTAGGTTTATAGGATACTAATAAAACAAATTAGCATTATATGTATTAAATATGTATGATAAAAATTGTAAGTTTGTATTTAATGAAATTAAGTTAAAGAAGGAAATATAGCTCTGTCCTAATGTGAAATGACTAGTTTTCACAGAACAGAATGAGGAATGTAAGACAAAACTTAAGTGAATAAAAGTAAATTTCATCTATTCAAACCTATATGTGATGCTGGAGTTGTTAGGTGTACTTCCAGAGACTGAAGCCTCTGGCCTACCTATGTGCCAGCTGTGCCTAGAATCTCGGTGGAGCTGCAACTCCTACCCTACAGCTCAATGGACTCATCCAAGTAACCTGGCGAGGAGACGACGATGGGCACGGCCATCCCAGGGAATGGAGAGGGCCTGCAGCTGCAGGCAAGATAATCCCATCCACCATATCCACAGGATATAAGCCCTCTCTCACTTGGAGGTGGAGTGGACATCACCATCCCAGTTCCCTCAGGATTGGGGGAGGAGCTGTGGACTAGAGTGGACTTGGTGGTGTTCTGTTGTAGACATATTGTGATTCAAGCAATGGAAGAAATTGTAACAGTGAGGTGGAGCCGGTGGCCACTGGACGTTTTTGGGGCAGGGAAAGGAGGGGCAGTTGAAATACAGGGCTTTTTTGGGACTTGGGGGTTGTCCTGAGTGGCATGGTGGTGACGGATATAAGCCATTTTCCATCAGCATATACCATGCAGAACTGTGTGGGTGAGAGTGTGGTCTATGATGTGAACAGTGGTCTATGCTCGGTGGCAAGGCCCCAGGATGTGTATATCCATTGCGGGTGTTGTACCACACGGATGAGGGATGGTGGTGTGGGATGTTGTTGGAGGTGTGGGAGGTGGGGTACATGGGAATCCCTGTACTTTCTGAGTAATATTTAGGTAATCTAAGCACCTTTAAAAAATATATATATATATAACAAATAACATTTATGTAAACAAATGCACATATATGCATAGGTATTTATATATCATTTTACAAATATTGGTATGTATTGTGAAAAATTTGATTTTTACCCACAATAAAAAAAAAAAAAAGTAAATTTCATCGGCTGCTAGCTAACCATAATTTAATAAGCTTATTTAATGGTAAAAGTAACTAGTCTATGTGGTATTATGGTTGGTTACAGGAAGTTAGCAAAAGCATTTCCTAAGCTGAAATATTTAAATGGCTAATTCCAGGGAGACATTATTAAATAGAAACCTGAATTGATATTGATAAAAAGTAACTTATGGTTTGTTATAGAAAGCTTATAAAAGCATTATTTAAATTGAAGTATTTAAATGGCTAATTCCAGGTAGCCATTATTAAATAGAATCTAAGTTAATATTAATAACAAAAAGTAACTCATAACAGAGAAAACTGTCAGAAGCCACCTCAATCTGCATATTAAAGTGTGGTAGAAGGAAGATAATCTTAATTTCATTGGGAATCTTAAGTTTACACAAAATAACGGGGAAAGTTTTTTCCTATACTACTAAAGTAAAATACCTGTTAACATAATCATGGTAAAGGTATAAAAGTAAAAAGTAAAGTAAAAAAATAATTAGGCTCATTTGATATGTTATATGCTGCATTGGAAGTGCTTAGAAAGTGTATAAAAATTAAAAGAGATAGACTTCAGTATTGTCAAACTCTCTTGTGCATTCAAACCAGGCCCCCAGTACACTGCATGGTTCCTCTCCATTTGAGCCATTTGAGTTATTGGCTAGGTCAGTCACTACGACCCCTAAAACAATAAAAGTATCTACCATCTCTCTGGACATGCTCCTAAAGCAGATGGAAAAGTACAGTGCTGTTCTGGACTCCTGCGGCAGTTGGTGTTGGCTCAATATTGCTAGATTTACAAGGACATTGCCTCCAGACTGGTTCTGTTTCATAGCGCTGAAGGGCTCTGTGTACCAGGCCAGTAAAACACTGGAGCCTACCTTCCTAGCCTCTCTCTAGGACCAATGGTGTTGCAGCATGCTGGCTGCATAGCACATGGAACAATAATGACCAGAGCAATGTGAGTAGAACTTAAACAAACACAATTGGCATTATGGCTTGCTCCCATGGAGAGATAGCAGGTATGATATTGCAAACCTGGAATTTAGATCTATTAACTGCAGCTCAAAGATGAACTTTTGCATTGATTAGTGCATTGATTAGTATTAAGTGCTGTACCTATATATCTGATGAATATGATAATATCTCTTCTATTCTAGATCATATGCAGAGGGATAATGAACATGTTAAAAGTCTTGGTAAACTTAATCCATTTTCTAAGTAATTAATGAACATGCCTATATGATAAAAGTATGGCTTTCTTAAGTACTGTCTTTATTTTGCTTGCCATATGTTTGTCTTGTTGCATATATTGTCTTTGTGAGTTTATGTCTAGGGCAGTGCCTCTCTTCCTCTCTCCAAGCTGTCCTAGGCATAACTACCACTGTGGAAACTGGGGTTGGCAGTTTATACCAAGCCCAGCACATCTACCACAGTCTCTCCTTAGTGTTAACCAACAACATAGAAGAAACTAGCCATGCCTTAGAGGCCCTTAGACAGCAAATAGACTCCCTGCCTCTGTGGTGCTGCAAAATTGCAGAGCCCTGAATATGTTAACAGTGGCACAGGGAGAAACCTGCCTGTTCTTCAAGGAGAAATGCTGTTTCTATGCTAATCACTCCAGAACAGTCCTAGACAGCCATCCTAGACATCTGAAACCTACAAGATGAAGCCCATCAACTTCAGGAGGATGTATTCTCTGGAGGTACCTGGCCTTTCTTGCTCCATGCGCTGGTATGTTATAGCTGGCCCCCTTTTTGGGGTCGCTTACCACCATCTTCTTATCCTTTTAGTAAGAGCATGTATCTTCAAAATTCTAGCTACGTTTATTTCTTCCATAATCAACACCTCCCAGATCTAGAACTTAGGTGAAGAGAGAAGGATTGCAAACAGGTAGCTGACATGAAAGGAGTGATGAGTCCCCATGGAGGGAATAGTCCCTGCATTTATTTTTTAGCTACAGAAATATGCCTCTCAGAGGAGTCTTCCCTGTTATAACAGTCTTCTAGTTTTCTTACCTCCAAGCACCAACAGCCCCTCCCGCCAACCCATCCACACATCAACCAGGGCAGACATTCTAATGTAAATTCAAGTACATGGCCCTTCAGCTTAAAGCCTTTCAATAGCTCCCTCACACCAAAAGAGAAAATTTAAGCTCTTTAGTATGTGATTTAAGGTTTATTATCTTCCTTCTGTGTTTACCAGCTTTATGGCTTCATGTGCCCCTTTCCTCTCTGACCCCCCATCAAACCCCATGTCCATCTGTCCATCCCTCTACCTTTGCTTTCAATGGTTCCACTGTCTGTAGTGCCTTCCCTCCATGCCACCTCCCCATGGGCTCTGCTTCATCTGAACATACCTAGGCATGGTTCAAAATCTGCCTCAAGAACAAGACAGGTGAAATCATCCCATCCAACAGGGCACCTAAAACATACTGGACTTATTTAACATTGCAGCTGTAAGCTTCCACTAACCTTTAAGTCCCTTTAGGGCAAGGATCACCTTTCACAGAAATTTTGCCTCCCTTCTAGATAATTCAATGCCTGAAACCCAGGAGACATCACATATTTGATGTTTGCATGGCTGAACCATCTGGGATGACACTGTGATTGTGAGATATATGATGTTAGAATGACTTAGAGAAAAGTCTGTTTTCCTCTCACGTTCTCCAAACCTCACTTCCCTTTGGAAATGGAATGCTACCAGGTTACTTACAGGGTTATTTGAGCACTAGAGGAGGAAGACACTCAGAAAAGTGCTTTATAAATCTCAGAATACTATAGATATGTCAGGGACACTTGTGGTGATGAGGAACAAGAAGAAAGGAGGTGGTGGTTGATGATGAAAGTGATGGTGATGCTGATAGTAACAATAATTATGATCAGGGGCATGTTACACAGTCTTGGCTTTTGTAGTAAACAAGTATGGCAACTGCCTAGATTATGTGAACAACAAACATTGTTTCTTACAAGTAGAGATGTCACGTAAGGCAAAGTGCTACCTGGGGTGGACTCAGGTCCCATCATTGGACTACTCAAGTTGAATTAGGATGAAAATTTGACAGGAAAATTTCTAAATTAAGCATATTAATCTATTTCCCACATTCTTATGTTCATTACGTCTCCTAGTTCCATTCCTAAATTGTAGAGGACAAATGAATGACTCAAAAATCCTCCTCCTCAGTAATGTACATTTATAGTAACACACATGGTAATAGTGTCAACTGTCAACTTTCCCTTCATGAGGTCAACAGATCCTATATATTTATTTGATAACTCAGCCTTATCAAGAATCAGCATAAGAAATAAGCAATACATTTTTTGAAGTTGAAATAAAGATTTTTTTAAAAAGAAATAGGCAATAAGAATAAATATGTTTAATAAAATTGTTGTTACCTCTTCGATGATATCTATTTAAAGCCTGTGCAAACCTTGAGTATTTTTACCAGAACATCAGCTATTAAAAGAAGAGCATCACCCTGGCACAGTGATTTTGTGTAGGACCAATGGAGTTATAATTAGGCAGATTCATTAGGTCACCTTTTGTTGGTACCATCCTTGTTTGTACTGAAAATACTCTATCTGTAATTTTTAGCCTTACCCAGGATTTGAGCCAGAGAGAGACAGGCCAGAAGCCTGGTGGAAGCAATGACATGGACCCTAATCAGTCCCAGGTTTGTCTCACCCTCTTGGACATTAAAATTCTACTGCCATACATCCTCTAGAGAAGCCACAACTACCAACTGGCCCCTATCTGCAGTTTGGCTATTGCCCTTGAATCATTCATTCATTCATTCCTAAATATTTATCAAACTGAGATATTGATATTATTCTCATGAGCAAGTGAACCTGACCTATTCCCTATCTTCATTGAACTTATGGTCTGGTGGGCAAGTCAGAGGTGGAATAAATAATCTCACAACACACACATAAAGTGGTATATGTTTTCTAAGAAAAGTATGGGGGGCTTTGAAACTAAATAAGCTGTGACCTAGTCAGTGAGGGCAGAGTAAGCATCACTGAGAAAGGTCCCTGAGCTGAGAAAAAGGAAAGAGCATTCTGGCCAAAAAAGGAACAGAAAGTTACATAGCTCAGAGGCAGGAGAAGGAACTTAATGAAGGTATTGTGACTTGAGAAGAGAGAGCAAGAGGAAGAAGGGCACAATTTAAGGGAGATGGAGGCCAAAGCTAAGAGGTGGATCCCAGCAAGAAATGAGTTTGGCCTTTGTCCTGAGAGCAATAGGAAGCTACTGACATTTACTGAAGAGATTTAACCATCATAAGAAAAACGACATCTTGGCAATACAGTAGACAATAGATGGGAAAGAGGCAAAAGTGGATACAGGGAGGCTACTGTAATCCAGATGAAGAATGGTGACCTGCACTGGAGAGGAAGGAGCAGAGATAAAAATGAATGGCCTGGAGGATATTCAGGAGGCAAACTCATCAGGCACTGCAGGAAAATTGCACATAGAATATTTTTAGTACCAGCAGCTGAACAGGAATGTACCAACAAAAGATGGCCTAATGAAGCTGCCAAATTGCAACTCCAATTTGTAATGGATTAGACATAGGGAGTGAGAGAAGAAGTGATAAGGATGCCTTCTGGGATTTCTGGCTTGGGCTACAGCAAGAATGGAATAGAGAACCCTGGAGGAGGACAAGGTTAGAGAAAGAGCTTTATTTAAATGTCTAGCATTCTTTTCTGAGACTTGGGAGATTACTTGGACTTCACTTCTTTTTAGGGCCCAATTGTTCTACAGCAGATGGATTATTTATAAGTTAAAGAGTCACAGAATCAGAAGCCTCAAATTAGAAAGGAGCTTAAAAATCACTTAGTTCAACCCATTCCCTTTGCCCCAAATCCCTGACAAAGGGGCATCTAGCCTCTGCTGAGCTCCTCCAGGGCTGGCTTTTTAATATCCCAAGTCTGGTGTACTTTCAAAGAGTTATAAATAGGAAGGCATCAGCTTCTGCTCTTGGGAAATAGTCCCACAAATCTTCTCCATCCATAATTGTTACCTGGCATTTATTCTAGTGCTATAAATTATACATCAGATGACTCAACATCTGAGCTGGGTCTTTCTGTTCCCCAAGCCTCAAGTATGGAGCAAAGGAAAACAGAAATTGAAAATGGCTCTGTTTGTCTTAGATGATCAAGTGCCTAAGAATACTAAGATGGAAGGATTACGACATGATCTCAAGGAGCAGTCAATGTCAATTTATTGGATGATACAGGCCCTGAATATATTTTGGCATTTGGATGTTGGTACCAGAGAACTAAAATAATAGTGGATTAAACAAATCTGGAGTCTATTTTATGTCACATTAAAGAGTCTAGGAATAAAGCAGCCCAGGGCTAGTATGGTGACCTCATAGTAGCGTCTGTGTCCTAAGATTGTTATAGCTTTGTGGTCTACCATGTGGTTACTATATGGCTTCCATCCTCACGACCTCCTCACGGTTCAAGATGGCTGTTGGAACTGCCATTACACCTGCCTGCCAGGCAGAAAGATGGCTAAAGAGGTGGGGTGGGAGGAGAGAAGGAGAGCTTCCCCGATGAATCAGGAATCTTTTAAATACTTTCCAAGACTTTCCAGTAATGAGTGCCGGTTATATCTCATTGGCTACTCCTAGCAACAAGAGGCAGGTATATATAATCTTTCAGCTGGGCACATTTTCTCCCAAGATAAGATTTGGGTTCTATTTGCCAGGAAGAAGGGATGCTGTGTATTGGCAGATGACCAGGATTTTGAAACATAGCCTGTGTCCAGAAACCTGCCCCAGGTGGACAGACATATCCTCAACCCTCATTATAAAGCATATGTAGAAACAATTTGAGGTAATTCAGAATCATGAGGGCAACCAATTCTGAGTTATTTTGAGTAACATAAGCAGGAGAGAGCACAGAAGCCTGGATAAGCATCAAAGTATGAAATCCATTGCACCTCTCCACAGAGCCATCATGAGAGGCAGCCCATGCATTCACAGATAACTTCTTTCTTGCCATCTTGCTCCAGGAATATAAATGGCTAAGGGCAGGAAAGATATCTAATTTGACTTTGCTTTCCTAAAGTTTAGCAGGTAGCAGAGAGTCAATGTATGAAAGGAAAATGAATGTTTAAATGTGAATATGTATTTACTTACTAGACAGTCTGGCATGTTCAGGATGGGGCAGGCAGAAACCCCATGTCCGTTTGGAGCAATCATGCTTGAGCTTGAATCCTCACTTGGTCATGCACAATTGGAATGGCTCCAGACAAATGAATCTCTTTGATCCTCAATTTCCTCATTTTCAAAACAGAGGTTACAACGCTACTGTGCAGGAACAGCTTTCAGATTGGATAGGATGTGCGTAACCTACATAACACAGAGATTTTGGCACAGGACGTGTGCGGTAAATGTTACACATTTTAACTCTTGGCCTTGACCTTGGCCAAGGATACTCTGAAACCAAAGCACCCATACTCTTCCCTGATGCACACCAACACTGACACTGCAAGGCGCTGCCAAGTGCAAGTGTGTTCTGTTACCTGCTTCTTCCTTTAGGGACATCTGAGTTAAGTTCTCTAAGCTTAAAGACCCAGAAAGGGTCTTCTTGAAAGTGATTCTCAAAAGGTGTTTGGTGGAATCTTGGCGGGTTGGGAAGGAGAAGAATGGCCATGTAGCAAGGAACCAGGCAGGATGGATCTCCCGCCTCACTTCAAGCAATGCAGGCCCACTCTGATCAGTTTGATAGTTTTGTGCTTAGCCTAGTTTGAAAAAGGATTCACTGCTATTCTAAAAGCTTCTTCTTTTATTGCACTTGTTGGAGGGAAGTTGTTATTTTCCTTGCTATGAGTTTCCCTACTAATGTGACTAATAATGGAATCGTTTTGCTGTCCTTTAACGGTTGTTTCGTGTTGGGTTAGGCTCACAGATTGAAATATGTCCGTGTGCAGGAGATAAGCCTGAAACAAATATAACCAGATTTTAAAATGATCTTTTCTGCCATTTTTACATCCAAACGACCTTGAACCCACAGCTAGTCAGGCCCTTTTGCAGGATGTCAAATGGCAATTTAGTCTGTAACCATCATCCATCAAATCAGGAAGAACTTTACCCAAGATAGGAGCTCAGTGTGGAGACCTCTGGGAACACAGGTCAGCAGCAAGAACAAAATGGTTTCTCTCCCTCATGAAAACGTTCTAGTACCAGGCAGAGGGGTGCAGTCCAGTGACTGGGATTCTTGTACGTGGACAGAGCAATGAGTAGGTGAAGGATGAATTTAGTGGACATCATCTCATCCTGAGGGGTAGTTCTTGCTTCTAGTGAGCACTGATCGGTAGCACTAGGAACGGGCTGGATGGCAGAGCCCTCCCGATTCTCCCACGATTCAGACCATCGCATTTGGGGGCTCCTGCCCTGTGATGGGCAGAGCCCTTGCCAATGACGGAGCCAGGCAGCCTGCTCCTGTGGGCTGCAGCACACCCACCTGTGTGACAGAAATCGTAATAATACCACCTCGTGCTTGTTTACTGCCTATTGGTTCAAAATGCCTTCTTATTTATTAACTCCTTTTGTATTTATAAATAGTGATGCTTTGACAGCAGCTATCCTATCCTTGTTTTATTATGGGTGAAGCAACTAATATACAGCAGGATTAAGTGAGTGCCTCAAGGCTGCACTGTCTGTTTCCTGAAGTCCGTAGGCAAATAAGGGGCCTCCAAAAAAGCCAAACTCCCAACTGTGAGTATTCAGGCTGCAAAAATGCCCAATTCAATCACTGCTGAGAAAGACAGACATAAAATGCCTTGTTGATCACAGCTGATGTGCACATTTTGAAAAAGCCAGATAGGCAATTCTGACAAGCACCACAAAGTCACTAATTAAATATTCAAAAGAAACAATCGTCTGTCAATTAAATATCTCAGCCACTATTTCCCTCAAAACAAATCAAACAAATGACTAAAATGACACACTATTTTACAACTCGTGGTGTCAATGTAATTAAGCCACCAGGAAAAATTAAATATCAGAATACCATCTAATAAGTATTTCTCTCAGTATCTGTACATCATTACTTATATTTCTCTTCCCATGAATCTCAGAGGTCAAAGTACCCGACAAACTCTGTTTTCTTTAAGAACTGTCATTACCAATCTTGTGAGCCAAATAAACCAGAAAAACATACAAATCCCCACTTTCCCATTCATCATAATTCATGGGAATAAAAAGTTTTAGAGCTCTGAGGAACCTCAGAAATCATTATATAGTGATGGAATTTTGAGCTGCAAGGAATTCATTTTGAGGCCAACCCAGGTTGTGTGATTTGCACAAGGTGGCACAGTCCTGGATGGAAAACGTGAGGTGGCTCTTTTGATGACTCTTTTGATGCTAGTTTCAATACACTGTGCTGTCCCCCTGGCCTCATAAGGCAATAAGCACCAGCATAGGCATTGCTACCATTTGGAAAAGAAATGAAATTTTTCGACTTGCTTATTACTTTTAACTCACTGTCTCTGAAACTAACAGAGTTGATTAAGATAAAATTGCCTTAAAAGACCATCAAATCCAGGGGTCAGCTTTAGAATGAGACAGAACTGGGTGGGAATTCTTTACCAGCTGAGTTACTGGAGGGAAATTATTAACCACTCTGAGCTCAGCATTCTCATCTATAAAATGGGAAGCAGCAATACTGACACTTATCTTACCAAGATGAATATTCAGCCATTTATTCAACAAGTCTCTGCTACACGCTTCCCATGTGATGCGCCAGCCTCTGCTCCAGGGAGCTATAAAGGGTGGACCCTGTCCTCAAAGAGCACATGGTTTAGGGCTAGAGACAAGGAAGGGAACCATAATTCCAAACTCGCCTGCTAACTCCTATTACTCCTTCCGATCTTGGATTAAGAATAGTTTCCTTACCCCAATTCAAGCCAGGTTTTTCTGTTTTTCATAGAAATGAGGGCCAGGATTAGGGTGAGGCAAGCTAGGTGCCTAGGACACAAAATTTAAGAAATGATTATTCTTAAGGTCGACACCTGAGAGTAAGCATCTCTTTAAATTTTGCACCCTAGACTCTCACTTGCCTCAGTCTAGGCATGGCCCTGCACCAAGCCACGCCACCCGTCTTAAAAAGCACTTAGCGCAGTTGGAAATAATTCACTTCATTTAAGTCATTATTTGATTAATGGCTGTCTCACGCTCTAGCAAGAACCTGGCTTTTTTTCTTTCCATAGTATCCAAGTGCTTGCAATCAGCATATAGTTGGTGCTCCACAAATATGTGTTGTTTGTTGGAATGAATGAATGGCTGGCTGGCTGGACAGATGGCTGGCTGGCTGGCTAGATGGCTGGTTGGATGGATGGATGGACAGAGAATTAAAAGAACACAGAGGACAGGGACCAAAACCCACTTAGTGGGACAGCAGGGAAATGACTGCAGGGCAGGTGCTGAATTCCAAAGCCTTTCTACCCAAATTACGATCTGCAGATTGGCAGGTAGCCATCACCTGGGTGCCTGTTAGAAATGCAGAGCCTCAGACTCCCCCTAAATCTGAATTTTACCAAGACCCCAAGTGTTTCCTAATGCACGCTAAAGTTTGCAGAGCATTGGGCTGGGTTTTGTCAGGTGAAGCCCAGGAAATGACCACTCAGGGCAGACAGCTGGAAGAAAGAGGATGACTGTTTTGAAGATTAAATTCTAATGAAAGTTAAAATGTAGCTGTGTGATTCCTGTGTACCAGACCCTGATCTAAACAGTCCATATGTATTAGTTCATCTCTTCCACAACCTCTGGGCTACAGTTATTCCCATTTTACAACTGAAGAAAGTGAGATACAGAAAGATGAAAGCCCTTGCAGGTGTCAGACTTAACTTGGCAGACCAATCCCAGGCAGCAGGAGTTCCCACCCTGCACCGGAGTCTCTACTTGGTGTTCCCTGTGGAATGTGTAAACGTCTGGCACATAGCAAGACTCAGTACAGGTACTCTCTCTCCCATCAAATTGAAAGAGTCTTACTTGGAGGACTGCTTGTCTTTTTGTCCCATTCTGTAACATCTACCTGTTCCTCCTTCCCTTATGAACTAATCTAAGCTCAGATTCTCAAATTCACATGAACGTAGCAGGATTCTCCAACGAAATATACTCTATATAATTGTAAACTGGGCACCTGCCGTGGAGAAGGGGTACAGGAGAGGCTTTTGAGTCAGTGATACCTGGGTGATATTACCAGACAAAGAAGGGACAAAGGGACAGCCTAATTTTCCTAGAAAACACGTGCAAACATAAGCCAGCATAGAGAATGCAGGAAGATGGTAATGAACTTCAACTGAGAGCTTAACCAGTGAGGTGATGTGGTGAGCATCCTAGTAATTGGGGAAGCTCACATGTGGGAGGGGTAGGGCTGGCCTGGAGGAGCACTAGCTTAGGTAGGGATGAAGGACTTGAGAAATCATGGGAGAGGCACTGCAGTAGAAAAGAAAGAGCAGGATGGAGAGCTGTGGACAGATCCCAGCAATGGGAGACCAAACCATCAGGATTTCATGTTGGCTGTGGCACCTGAGGGGAGGAAGGGGTAAAGGAGGGCTCCCAGGTTTCTTGTGTTGTGATGGCATGAGCGGGAATTCTTGTTGACTGAATATGAAACATGAGGGGCAGCAGATGTTGAGGAAGAGGAAGTCAATTTTTGTCTTGTTTAGGGTGAGCTGCTCAGCAGAGTATGAGCTAGCCCTGTCTTAAGCTTGGCAGAGAGAACTGGGCTGGATTCCAGATGTGGGAGTGAGAAGCATATAGCTAGATGGTGGTCAACCCAGGGAGGGGTGCAATTGCCTAGGGAGACACATGGAGTGAGACAGGGAGTGATCTCTGAAATGGAGCCTTAAGGAGCCCCAACAAGAAAGAGATGAGGAGAGAGCCTTGTAGGAACATGAGGAGGAAGAATATGTAACCGGCTCTAGGCTATGTCCTAGAGACACAGTAGTGACTCAGGTACAGTCCCTGCCATTGTGACACTTACAACTCAACTGGCGCCAGAGACATGGAGACAAAAGGAAGGACAGTTAACTCAGCTTGGAGTGTTGGGAAACCCTCCCTAATCCTCTATGTTTTCTCACTACACACAAAACCCTTTCATGCATGAGGAAACTCATGTCTGAAGGAGTCGATGCCATTTGGCCAAAGTCACTGAGAAAAATCCATGGCAAAAAATAGGATGAGCAGTTGTGGTTTCTAAGTTTCTGAGGAAATGGACCTACATGGCTTTACAAATATCTCTAACTGTCCTCTGGCACAGTTGCCTTGGCTAAGATGGCTTGGACAGGGCCCCACAGATGTAGATGACGTCATTCTTCACTTGGTACGAGACAAGGGCAGCATCTTTGTCTCATAAATAGAAAAGGAGAGGCTGGTACTCATTGAGTACTGACTGAGGGGTCATGAGCCCCTTCTCCAATGAGCTGCCCACCACACACAGTCCAGGAGGGCCCACCCACGCAATGGCGGTTGGGGATTTGACTTTGCGCTTAGAAGAAAACAAGCTTGCCCTTATCGATTTTCATTTTGTTTCTTTAACTGACAGTAGGAAACTGGAATAATCAGGGAAGTGCTAATAAGCCTTTTTGGACTTTATGAAGTCTCATTTTAATCAATAGCATTGGATTCCAGTACGAACGTAAAATCACACTTGATTTTGCTTTTAGGCAGTCTGCTGGTAAATGGGTCCAGCTAGGGCAGGGGTTCTTAACAAGGGGTCCATGAGTTTGAACTGAGATTCAAAAAAATATTATTCTTTTGGGACGTGTTGGTGCGGATGTGATATATTTATTAAATAATACACAGTATAGTGTGGACTTTGTAAGGGGTCCATGGTTTTCACCTGCCTGGCAAAGGGGTCTGTGGAACAAAAAAGGTTAAGACTACCTGAATTAAGGTTTCTATGTGATAGGCTTTAAGCTGTGGGAAATGGCAGATTAAGTAATTATCCAGTCCTTAGGCTCAGCAAAGTCAACCCATTCTGTGTTCTCCGTAGGAAGGAGGCAGAGCACCCCACTGATAGCTCAATGCCAGTAGTCGGGACAGAGGTGGGAGTGCCCCTTGCCCACAGCTACTCCTACGTGAAGCCAGAGGGTGAGCATCAGTTGAGCAGAAGCGGACATCACTGAGAGGTCAGGCCAGAGAGGTGACTTCAGGTGTGCCACAACCCAGTGTGCTCAGGTGTGCCTGAGCAAGGTGTGCATGGCAGCACTCAGACCAAGACGCCGAAGAACCCCAAGATTGAAGCAAATGTGAGGGCGGCACCTGGGATAGTATTTGGACTGTATTTTGAGAGGACCAGCCCCATCCATTTAAAAATTTCAGGAACAGATAGATGTATCTGGACTATTCAGGTCCATAATTTCTCCTCCCTCCCCTTTCCTTTTGGCTTCAATGATTGGGATAATTACTTGGATTTTTCTTCACATCATCTACCACCATGACTTTAAAATATCTCCAGCAAAAAACTCTGTGTGTGGATTTCTACCGGAAGCACTTCATGGGGTAATTTGTGATGTACGTTTGCCTGCATGGAACAGAGCAGCTGATTTCTCTTTGCTCACCGTGAGTCTGGGGAGTGGGTGCATGGGGGTGGTTATATAGTATTCATTCCGGCCATTCATTTAGACATACCGTTTCAGAAGCCTCCATGCGCCAGGTGCTGTGCTTGGTGCTGGGGATGCAAAGATGAGCAAAACCGAGTCCCTGCCCTCACGGGACTCACAGTCTGGTGGGGCACGTGGCAATGTTACAGGTTAGCTCTGATAGAAGGAAACACCAGTGCTGGCAATGGGGAGGGGCATGAGCCTCGCCCATGCTCCTTGTCTGCCCACCCCCTTGTGAGGGATGGGTTGCCTGGAGTCCCTGAGGGCAGCTCCTTTGGTTTTAGCTGGTTTCACTGTGAACACAGAGCCACTGTGAGTTCCTGGGAGCTGCAGACCTGCCTGACCTTCTTCAATGCCAGGGAGATGGCCCCTCATGCCATGTCTTCCAGTCACCAGGCTTGGGATGCGTTTGATTTGTGATCACGTGATGCTGAGTAACTGACCTTTTAGCCCTTCCCCATACTCCCTTTACACTCTCTTCCCTAGGAAGGAGGCCCATAGCCATCTACAATTTCTTCTAGAGTCTGACCTTTCTTTTCGGGCAGCTCATAAAAGAAATCCACTGCAGGTAGCAGATGTAGATCAGTGGTTCCAGCACCTACTTCCCATGTACAAGGTCCCAGGTTCAATCCTCAGAACCTCCTAAGAAAAACAAAACAAACAAACAACAACAACAAAAATGAAATCCACTGCATCCTTGTTTTTTTATACTTTAATGGTCTGTAGTAAGGGAGCCCAAGGATTGCATTTGTGTGTACTATTTACTGAATTCGGTGCTCCGGACATGTTCCAAGAGCCGGGTACAGACATCCCAAACAGCACCAGAAGAGTCACAAACTCCTTACCAAATTCCATGCAAGTATTAGCTCCACTACAGTGCACACATGTACAGCACCCAACAACTAGTACCAAGGACCCAAGAGGCAGTCAATAAATAATTGTTGAACAATTTACCTCTTTAAACGTATTCTCCTTTTTTTCCTAATGCAATCCTGATTTTATTGGAGGGGAGGGGTTAGCAAACACGAATCCACTTCTCCCATCCTCCCTTGCTAGGGGATTGCCCTGTGACAAAATTCTTATCAAAATATAAGCAGGTGTTGGACAGGGATTCCAGGAAAGCTCCTTAAAAGGGGAGCCAACTCAGCTGGCATTTGCCATTTTGCCCTTTTGGCTTTTTTCCTTTCTCCTTCTTCTTGTCTGCAAAGCAGATGTGATGGCTGGAGATGCAGCCAATGGCTTTCAACTGACCTTGGGGAAAAGATGAATCTGTGTGGGAATTTCCTGTACAACATCCCTGATGGATGACTGTGCAGGTTTTTCTTGAAGAATCTCCATGACAGAGTTTCTCATTTCAAAAAGCAGGCCCCTGACAACTTTTTTCGTTGTTGTTGTTAAAAAGCCTTACTTTTTGGTGAACTAATAAAATCTCTTGTGCTTTAATCTCCATCGATCAGTCTTATTCTGTCCCAGTGTAGATCCACATCAAATCAGTAGCATCTCTTGGTCACAGTCATAATAGTATTGCAAATATTTGGGGACAGCAATCATGTCCTGCCTACATCCCTTTTATCCCCCCACCTTCCAGGATATCTTCTCTCTGTTTTGGGTCATGTTCTGTTAGATTGTTTATGCTACATTTCTTCTGCCTGTGTTCTAAGTGAAAGTATATATATATATTTTGATTATGCATTCCCTAATCCTTGGTTGTCTCTATTTCTTAAGCAATCACATGTATTCAGCATGTAATAACACAAATAAATGAAGGAAAAATTCTGAAATGGTTTACTCCAGTCAACTGGAAAACCAGCTGCCACAGGACAAGGACATGTTGTTTACAAAATGAAGTGGTTATACTTCTTGTCTAGTGAAAATTTTACATGAGTATGCACCTTATGTAGAGATGGCAGCTTTTAAATTAAAATCCACAACATTAGTGTGGTTTAATTTCACATCTAGCTGATACCTTCACCAAGCATGACTTCATCATTTCCTGAGGCGGGGGAATTTGTGCGCCAACGACATTTTGCAATTAGCAACACCTGAGTTTAGGTACATACAGCCAGAAGTGGGATGTGGTAGGGGATAGAAAACCCCAGCAATTAATAAATTGTGCAAGGTATTGCACATCTGAAAATATATTATCTAGTTATATGAAGTTTGGGTATCGAATCACAGACATCTCCATTCAGAGTCCAAAGCAGCTATATCAGAGAAACATGCAAACGTGAGTTTACCTGACAGCACGTGGTGCTGTAAGTCCAGTCCCTTTGTTGAGAAGGAAGTCCTATAGCCACATTCATTGGTAAAATAGCTTTTCTTTCCTACCAGGATGTGGCCTAGCCTTCCCTCAGATTGTATGACACCTCAATGGTTAATTAGTCTACTCTGCATTCTTCCTCTATGATGCAGGGCCCACTGTGAAACATCTTGCAGTGAGAAAAGCTGGCTTCCGAAGTGTTGCTTAAGTGACTTGACGTCTTAAAATAGTCCTTCATAAACAAGACTCACATGATATAATTTGAGTGTGTAAATTCAATTATATTTCCTGGGGAAGCACAGAGCAGGTTATACATGTTTCCCCTGCCAGGGAAAACGAAATTACTCTACTCAAGTTGCAAGTAAATGCTGGGCAAGAAATTATTTACATAACCCACTCTCTTGCTAACTGAGGTTCAGCCCTAGGTAGCACCGAAATTCTCGAGCACCACCAGCCTTTGGTTCCTGTTACCTTGAATTCCAGCCCAGCGAAAGAGCAAAGAATATACTTCGATAGGGATACGTCGAGTGAACCGATATGCTGGCCAGCTACATATTCCAGAAATACTGGCCCACAGAGACTCAACATGCTGGTGACAGGAAAGGTTTGAGATGAGTGTTCTGAAAATGAACACATGTAGGATCAACTCAAATAGACACACTTGTGAAATGAATAAATTCACATCCTAAGAAATATTGAGACAACAGTGCATGATTGTAGCAGAGTGCTTTGATGACACGTGGTTAGCTGCAATGATTTGGGGAAAAATGGGTTTGTTTTTTTTTTCAGCTTTCATTTTTATGCTTGGGTTCACTTATTTTTGATGAGCTCTTAAAATGCCATCAATCATCAAAGTGTAAATATGACTAATGCATTTGTCCTACTTAGCATGACATTGCAGCAGCTGCTTCAGAAGCAAAGACTTCCCAGTTCTAATCTATTCTCTGACCCAGTGATACCAGTCAGGTGGTGTTACCAGATATAAAGAAAACACGTTCATAATTCAGTCTCGAAAAGCACACACCACACTACCGGTTCACGACTCTCTCTAAATACACAGACTGCAAGGCAAAGGTGTCCACAGGCCAAGGCTGACCGGCTTTAATCGGTCATTTCAACAGACATTAAAAATATCATTTGTTAAAGCCCACTCTCCCCCACAAAAAAGAAAGAAAGAAAGGCCAGTTTCTGGGTATTTTTTGCAAGTAAGAGAGAATAATATTTCCACTTCCTGGCATTCAGAGGATCCTCTTGGGAAGGTTGACACTCAGATCTGCTTTTAAAGGTATTTTTCTCAGATACGATGGGATGATGCAATTATTTTTTTAAGTTATATGAACTTGCTAAAGGAAAATGTATAGAAGTAGAAAGATTTGGGGTTTTCCTTAAATGGACACTATAACTATTAAATTGGAGGCCAGTCATACCAATTTGATGGGTATTTACGAGTAGCGTGTTTTGAAGTAAGTGTTTGCCTTGACCAACTACCCAACTGGGGTGGTGTGAGTTATATGCTATTGCTGTTTGTAAAGTGCTCACAATTCCCTTAAATAACTTAGATAAAGAACCTACAATCCCAGATACGTATGTTTACATTTTATAAGTGGAGAGAGGGATGCTGACAATTCCATCCATATGCACTTTATCTCTCCTGTGAAGTCAACTCTTCATCTAAATGATTAGAAATGCATTTCAGCCACACACACAGCCTGCTTCTCTAACCTAACCCCTGGCCTGCTTATACCATACAACACTATTCTCCGTACAAAAAATGTATTTTCCACTAAGGACTTTTTTTTAAAAGGTCAAATGGTAGGCTAAATAGTCCTCGTTATTTGACAAGTTTAAGGATCGTCATTTAATTATCATTTTTCTGACTCTAAGTCTACTGTTTGATGGAATGCCTATAAGACAGAAAAGAAGATTCTGCATGGGAAATTCAAATCTGAAGACCTGACCTTAAGCACAAACTAACCTGGATTTGCATGCCTGGCTGCTTTCACTTGTAGAGTTATCTTGGAGAAATCACCCCCAAGCTGACACCCTGCATTATCTCCCTCACCCAGAAGTACAGAAGACAAATTAGCCACTAGCTGTAACATTTTAGAATCCCCAAGAGGAAAGTATAACACAGCGATCTTTTTGGTTAAATACTCTTGCCTCTCAGTTTTCCAATAGCTGAATGATTTTTGCCGTCTTACCACTAATGAACTAAAGAATGAGAATGAGATGACTTTCAAATGTTAGGTAATTCATATTATTGTCACCATCAATTAAAATAGAGTAAAAGCTAATTATGGTAACCATGCTTAGAATTTATCTACCATGTGAAAGAACCCAGCAAATATAATCTAGTCATGTATTATTTTTATCTCTCTCTGTAATGTCATTATGCAAGGAATTTTCAGGTGGATAAACTGAACAAGTAGTATACACAATTTGCTGAAGATGTGTGAACAACTGGTGTCCTGGAGAAAATGTGGACAAAGACACTTTTATCATTGGTCTGAATCAGATACATGGAGCTGATTTAAATTGGGCTGGGTGAGGTTTCCCAAGGGAATAGCTGCAACTCTAGTGCTACCTACAGCTGTGCTTTGTTAGGGCAAAGGTTAAAGGAGCTCTTTCAGCTGGGCTTGGAACCTTCCGGAGGCTCCTCAGTAATTCCAATGCCACTCTGGACCCAGGAAACCTGGGTGATCACATCTACCTGGGACAATAACCTCTTAGGGTGGGAAATCAATGATGCTAGTGGGGTGGAGAAAATATAAACCAGCTCTTTGCGGACAGCAGTGAACCTCCTGGGTGGCCCATTTTAAGTCCATCTTATATCCACAGTGGGAAGTACAGGATCCAAGTGAACTCAGGGCTTTGCCTCCTCCTATAGGGCATCCGCAGAGACTTGCAGCTTGGTTGGTACCCTGTCAAGCCACTGATGTAATTTCCTTCAGGAGGGAGAGAGGATGAGCAGACTGTCATAGCTGCGATTCAGGGAAGGCAATCATTGGCTCGTTTGTTATTTTGAAACAGCTGCCAAGGTGCATTAACTATATACTCTTATTTTAGTTTCCTGATTCTTAAAAATGCCAAGTTAAATGTGAGCTATCTCCTTGGTATGAATCAGGATTGATGTAGAGGTAGATGCTATTCCAGTGTTTATGGCCTAGAATTGACAAATTTGTATCCAGCTGAGCGAGATGATGAGCTACCTTCAAAGAGCCTCCTCCCAGCACCTCACTCATTTTCTCTCATAATTTCCCTTTGGCTTTTTTGGTAAATGTTAACTCATGTGCTATATGGGGTTTCACTCTCTTGAGTAGTGAAACAGGTACTCCTCACTCTTGAACAATTACAAATTCTTATTTGTTTGAAAGAATAACCCCTAAAGCAGGGGTTCTTCATCTTCTTTGTTCCGTGGAGCCCTCTACCAGTTAGGTGAAAACCATGGACCCCTTACCAAGTCCACACTATACTCTGTATTGTGTAATAAATATATCATACCCGCACCAACATATCCCCCCAAGAATAATGTTTTTTTGAATTTCAATTCAAGCTCACAGATTCCTGGTTAAGAAGCCCTGCCCTTAAGAGTTCCTAAGAAATGATGGGCATCAGGGTCTGGATTTGAATCCTGCCTCACCACTTATTAGGGTCATGATCTTGAGGGTTTCCTTTTATAATGTCTAAGAATCTGCCATTTCTTCTCTGAAATGAAAATGAAGGACGATGCCATCTATTTGAATAGATGTGATAATGCATTTGAAAGTTCTCAGTCATATGTAAAACACTGTACAAGTGTAAAGGGTTTTTATTGTGCTTTGAATTCACCAAAAGGTGCCTTTGTGTAAAAGACTGCCTTACACTTATCGAACTACTTACTGTGTGTGTGTCTGTGTGTAGATAGCTTTCTCCAACATGACCCCAGGGCACCAGGGGACTTCGATATTTTGCAATACTGCCAATGCGATAAAGAGCCCTTGTTTGTTCAGCATCTGTTTATTGAGTGCCTACTACATGCCTGGCATTTTGCTAGGTGCTGAGGATAAAGTGAAGAACTGACAGACAGTGCCCTTGCACTCAGATCATACAATCTCATGAGGGGATGGAGGCAAGGGGAGGAAAACAATAGAAATAAACAGATAAGATAACCGCAGGTGGCGTATGTGCTATGAAGAAAATATCTCAAGCTCTTTCCTAGAGTGGCATGTGAACTGAGTTTGGAATGATGGGAGTGTGTCAGTCTTATGAAAACCTGGGGAAATTGTTCTAAGCAGCAAGCACAAAGGCCCAGAAGGAAGAACGAGCTTGAGATCTGGGAAAGACAGGAAAAAGGACCATGTATTTAGAGAAGAAAGACCATACGTATGGAGATATAAGCAGCGACCAGCACCTAGAGGACGGAGTAGGCACTTGCAAGGCGCTAGGATTTTATTCTAGTTGCTATCAGAGGTCACTGGCAGGTTTTAGGCACGTCTTGGATATCACCAAGGATGGAAAACTAAACAGCACCGACTGAAAATCACAGATTTTTTTTTTTTAAGTGATTAATTCTCCGCTTCATCCCTCTGCAAAATCTAGGAAACAAGTTTAAACCCCTAGAGGGCGCCAAAGGAAAGCGTTTTGCAACTAAAGCCACAAAAGCCCTTTCAGGACCAAGGCGAAGGGAGAGCGCTCTGGTGGTTGGTTCAGGCTGGTAAAGGGTGACTGGACCTGGGACACCGTCCTTTATCTAACAATTGCCACCTCAAGAGAAAGTTGAATGAGTACGTTTTCCATGTACTGGGGCCTTGACTTTCACAGCAGAGAACTGTTTATAATGGGGTGGGAGGGGGAAGACATTTGGGGGTTATTTTTAAGTTTCTCCCATCTGGTAGTATTTGAGTAGAGTAGAAAACAAATATGGAGCAAAAATTTACTTTCTGGATTCATTTGGCAAGAAAAGTGTCCCTATACTTAGAACTTTGAGAATATTCATAGTTTGCGAGTTGGGATGTGCTATCCTAATGCTATTCCAAACTTACTTGATGAAGTCTTTCAGTAATGTGTACTCAGAAAGGCTGCTGCATGCAAAATAGTGGAATTTTCTTCAACTGATCAGGTAGATATGATATGTTGTGAAAACATCTCAGAGTGAGGCAGAGAGACTAAGAAATGGAAGGAGAGGAGAAGGAAAAAGAGAGAGGATGAGGAGGCAAGAGCAAGCGAGGCAAGAAGAGATCTGCTGGGGGCTAAGCAGACAATAAAGAGCATCTGAAAAAATGAGAGAGCCCAGAAGAAAGTGGGAGATTTGGAAGATACCAAGCTTCAGATGCCTGTGTAAACAGGACTGAGAAACACAGTTAAGAGAATATAACTTTATAAAATCCCCAACAAAGAAAATAGTACCCTTTTACCAAAAAGATAATTTATCATAAGTGGGTATATTAAAGGATCCTGGGGATTTTGAGAAAGCATTTATTATTATCTCTAATAAGGGGAAGTTCAGCCGGTCAGCCCTTATTCACAGAGGCTCTCATCTCCCCCATTTCATGCCTGGTAATCACAGCCATGTACTTTGTATATATTTTTGCTTTACCCAGAGAGGCTTCAAAAGGCACTGCAAAAGCAGCCAACCAGATAAGTATCCCGAGCAAATGGATTTGGAGCCATCAGAGAAGAGACTGAAACCCAAATTGAATAGAAGACCCAAAGTTCAATGATGGGTAAAGAACTCTAACAGGCCAGCAGTCCAAAAATCATGAGCAATTTTCAGAGGCATAGCAACCGTTTACTCTAAGAATGGTCTATTCTAACACGGCCACAAAAAGGATTTTTAAAGCTTCTAATAGGGCAAACGTGGCAGAGAAGCTGAGGACACAACAGCTACAAACCAAGCAGCCTCCTGCCCAAGCACCTTACATCAGGCTCCTATTTGAAAACATTTCAGTTGACACGTTTCCCTCGTTTTGGAGAAGCCCCCAATTCACTCTCCTGTTTCCTACCAGACAATTGGTAAAGTATCAAGAAATTATTTATCTATGGGTTTTAGTGAATTTAAACAACATTGCTCATCTGCTTTCTCAACCACAGACAATGGGAACTTTGTTCACACAAACACATCCATACTTAATGGCGAGGGATAAGAAGAAAGGTAGAGAAAGGAGAAAGAGAACCCTAGCGTGAGTGGCCACCCAAACACCATTTCAAATCATCCACACCATAATGTCCCTTTGCAGTTAAGCAAAATGTGCATTCTTTGTCAATTACCCATTCCACCCCCAATTCCTGAGGTTTAGCTATTCAAAAACTGGGGATCATCCTGAAATGAGAAGGGACATCATCTTAGAACCCCCCGCAAGGCAACAAAAAATTTCCAAATAAAACATGTCTCATAGGATTGTTGGGAGGGGTGGGTGAGCTTAACATATGTATAGCCCTGGCGATTAATATGTGCTCAACAAATGTTGGCTCCTTTGAGTACAGAGGTTTTTGCCATCTGCCCAACTCTGAGTCTCAGCGCCCCTTACGACACCCTTTTGTGACTTGATGAGTACAACAGTTAAGGAATGGTTCACTTTCTAACCCTGGGCGCTTCCCCTCTTCTGTTCCCTGCTCCAGAGACTGCAGATGGGAGGAGGCTGCGTGAGGAGCAGACAGACCAGTTTCCTAGCTGATGGGTGCGATTACTCCCAGAATCACAGCAGAAGGGTAGCGTTGGAAGAAACTTTATAGGTCATTTCTTCCACTTCCCTCTAAGAAGAGAGAGATGCTTATCCACCAACACTGGGCCCCTTAGGAGGAACCTCTGTACCCCAGGGGTGGGGCACTCAAAGTGAGCAGGCCACCCTGGCTTTCTGGAAGTTGTAAATAGCTCCCAGGCGCGGTGGGGTGGGATGGGGTGGGGGTGGGGGCGAGACAGGCGGGAGTTACCTGGTTGATGGAAATGAGTGCCAGCCGCGGAATGACCACTTGGAGGACCACCTGCAGCAGCGAGGTGCTCAGGCCAGCCAGGATGGCCCAGGTGAGGGGCAGCGGCAGCATGCTGTAGGTGGCGAAGAGCGTGAAGAGCACGTAACCTATGCCGTCGCCGAGGAGCCCGTAGCCTAGGCCGGCTGCCAGGATCTGGGTGGTCATGGCCGCCCAGGTGACCACGCCGCTGTACTGGAGGTGTGTGTGCGAGGTGGTGTCCTTCCTGACCACCACGAGGGCGCAGATCACCACCTCGATGCCCGTGAAGAAGCCCAGCAGGATGCCCTTGAGCGGGTCCATGGGGGCCGAGGCCAGACTCAAGTGCAGAACCAAGAGGGTGAGTTTGGTCAGCACGTCCAGCACGTTCATCACCACCTCCGATTTGCGCCTCTGGCCCAGGAAATAGCGCTGGTAGAGGCGTTCCAGATCCCGGGACTTGAAGGAGTTGCGCAGGGTGGGGAAAATGACCCCTCGGTAGCTATAGCCCCCATTCAGGAAGAAATCCGAGTTGCTCGGGGCGCAGTCGAGGTGCAGGAAGCCCAGGTCGCCCCCGCCGCCGCTGCCGCTGCCGCTGCCGCTGCCGCTGCGTTCCGGGAAGACTTTGGTGCCGCCGGTGCCGTGCGCTCGCTCCCCCGGGCCCAGCGAGTAGAGCGGCAGCGCCGGATCGCCCGACTGCTGCAGCGCCTGGTGGTTGGGGCCGCCGCGGGTCGCGTCCGAGGCTTTGCGGGAGCCTCTGCTCCCGCCGCCGCCGCCGCGGTGCCCGTGAATGAAGCGCTGCTCGGTGATGTGCCGCACCGCCGTCTGCCACAGCAGCCGCTGCGGCCGGGAGCCGCTCCCGCCGTCGCCGGCCGGGGGCGTCGGATGGATGGTGTAGAGTTCCTCGCTGCCGCTGAGGCAGCGCACATCCGAGAGCTCCATGGCGCCGGCCGGCAGGGAGGGAGGCGCAGAAGCGGGGAGTCCGCTGGTGAGGGGTTTCCAAGAGACCCAAAGGCGGCCTGGAGGGGGCTGGGCGGCGAGCCCCTCTAGCCCCGGCCGCCCCCTGGCAGGAGTCCTGGGCAGGGAGCCCCGCTGGTCAGGTCATGGTGCTCCCCGGGGCAAAGGGCGCCGGGCAGACCGCAGCAGACCCCCGCGTCCCTGCGCGCGGCCCCCACGCCACCCCCCGCCAGCCCGCGCAGCTCCCGCGCGCGGCGGCCGCGGCTGTCTGTCCGCAGGAGCCCGAGCGCTCGGAACCACGCAGCCCCCGTGCCGGACTCGGGCTCCTTGACTGGCTCTGGGCTCAGCGTCTTGGCGCAGCCTTTGGTCTCCAAGAGGCGCCCGGGCGCCGTGCTGCTTCTGCTCCGCACCGGGCGGGTCCGGGCTGCGGCACCGGGCTCCGGTCGCCCACGACCCGGCGGCTGCCGAGGGGCTGCCCGGGGGGGACCGGCGGCGGCGACGGGTGCGAAGTTAGCAGCTGCGGCTGGAACATCGCCCTTCAGAGAACTCCATTGCGCCGGGATGGGGAGCTGGGGCGGAGCAGGGGGCGGGGGCAGGGAAGGGGGAGGAGTGGGGGACGGTGAGGTGGCTGGGTGCCCGGCGAGAGGGCTGGGGTGGTGGTAGCCTCTGCGCTAACAAGTCACCGAAGAGTTAATTTGGAGGAGGGGGAGTGCTGAAGGCTCGCTGCTCGGCTGGCTCTTGGCTGCCCCCACTTCCCGAGCGAGGACAGAGCAGCGCCGGCTCGGGCCAGAAGCATCCCTCAGGAAGGGCGCGGGCCTGGTCCCGGGGTCCCAGTCTCCACTACGAGACGAGGTCACCGCTTCCAGTTGTGCTTCCGAGGGGTCACGGCGCACAGTTCCCAGCGCCTTCACTTCGCTCTTTGAAGTCCATTTGGCCCGGAGTTGGGAAGAGCTGGAGGCGGGGGAAAGAAAAGAGGGAGGTCCAAAAACCACAGCTCTGAGAACCTAGAGAGGCCACCGGTGCGGATCCCCGGCGCCGAGAGCCCAAGCGCGGCGGGTGTGGCGGATGGAAGGTTTGGGCGAGAGCAGAGGCCCCAGACGGAGCTGCCTTCGCATCCAGGGAAGCGCCGCGTGCGAGCCTGGCGTTCTGGAGCGCACTGTGGGCACCAGGAGACCTGGAGGAATTTGGAGACCTGTCAGAGCGGCCAGACACCCGCGGCGACTTCCACCCGCCCGCGCGCCAAGCCACGCCCCCGAAGCCAGGGCCGGGGAGGGCGGGGAGGCGGCGGGGACCCTGCCCCCAGATCTGGCCAGGACGTGCGGGTCTTGAAGGCGGTGGCACTGCGAACCCGCGTGGGAGAGAGCGACGGAGGCTGCGGCGCGCAGCCCGCGCCCTGGCTCCCCTGCCGGCCTCCCCTCGGCGCCGAGAGCCAACGCTCCAGCTGGCCGCGCCTGCCGTTTCCTCCGCTGTTCTTTTTTTAGGCACTGGCTCTTGTCCCCGCAGGTGCAGAGCCAGGGCTCGGAGGCCGCTTTGCCCACGGACTTCGAGGGCCCAGAGCTACCCAACAGAGGGTCCCCT
>JAQZBX010007297.1:40328-51042 GCA_029593785.1 Cabassous unicinctus | reverse complement strand
GGATGGGATAGTGTCCATCTCAGTGGATTAGGTAAATTGGGGTACTGTAGGGGTGGGAGAACTGTATCAAATCATCACAGTGCAATTATTGCTTTGGGAATAACCACAGGCTTGGATAGCAATTCCCATGCTTGTTAATGTTTTGAGCCCAACTACATTATTACCAAGACTCTGAGTCTCCCTCTCCCCAGTCTGATATATCATTTGCCACTGGTTCTTATGCCTCTGAGTTTAACATTTTTTTGTATTAGTTGGGATAGGTGAAACATTGTATATCCAAAATATATAATGGCTTAAGCAAAATAAATGTTTATTTTTCACTAATGTCCACAGTCCAAGGTAGTTCCATATGTCCAGGCATATGGAGGACCTGCCATTTTGAATACTTTGACATATGAGGCTCTCCTGGGTGTGGCAGTTTGATATTATTGACGAATTACAAAAGAAAATACTGTAAACTGGTCTGTTCCTCTGGGCTAGTAATACATTAGATTGTATTGGATTCAGAGCTTTCACTCTTACTTGATTAAATTATGATGAAGGCTTTGATTGGGCCACGTCAGTAGGAGAAAACGACAAGGCAGAGGAGTTAGTTGGAGTTTTGAGCTAAATCCCTGGGAGGTAAACACACAGAGAAGCAGATACGTTAGACACAGCAGAGGCCCTGGGAAGAAAGTCAAGCCAATCGCCTGACAGTCTACAGCTGAAATTGCGGAGAGAACAGAGCAGCTGAGCCTGGAGAGAAATGAGCCCCAGGAGAGAGACAAGACTTATCCTAGCCTACAGCTTATATTGGAAGAAGCTGGGACCACGGAACCTTAAGAGGAAGAAGCAGCCTGAACCCTTGCAGATGTCGGCAGTCATCTTGCTCCATGTGGCAACAGACTTTGGTGAGAAAAGTAACCTTGAGTTGGACTCATTAGGGCTTTGTAACTGTAAGCTTTTACCGCAAATAAATACCCTTTATAAAAGCCATCATATTTCTGGTATTTTGCATCAGCACCCCTTTGGCTGACCAATACACTGGGCAAGGTTATCTGGCTGTGGAAGGCAGAAGAGCATGAAGTAACTCATGGGTGATTTTTGTGGGCCAGGCATACCAACATTTCACTTAGATTCCAGTGGCTGGAACACAGTAACATTACTGCACCTAACCACAATAGAGGGTAGGAAGTTGGTCTGGTAAAAAAGCAGCAGGGTCTTCCTATTTGATAGCGCCACATTAAACTTAGATTTAAGCTATTCTGAAGTCTCATATTCAGGCAATTTAGGGTGAGGGTATGCTAAGCAAAATAATTTAGGAGTCTCTTGTAAATAAAACAGTTGGCCACTTGTTTTTACTTTAAAAATAAAAAAAATTATATCTTAGAATGTAAGATGGACATATTCTTGTCACTTCCAATTATCCATGCTAAAATTTATTTATATTCTATTATCTGGATTAAAATGTTTAACATATCTATATTTACTACGTGGATTGTCTTAGTTCTTACTCATATATGCATGGAGAAAAGGAAGGGAGAAATAAGATAATATATAGTAGAGTAAAAATTCGGTTGGTGACACAATCTATTGATGGGATTTCTTACTGATTGATCCAGCCTGGTACTCTCCTTTCCCACTTCACTTAGTGAGCATACTTAGAAAAGTCATCTAACCCTCTTATGTCTTGGTCTTCCTAAATTATTAATTCAAGGAATTATACTAGATATATTTAAGTTTCATTAAACCCTTTTGATAACTGTCTCTCCTAATGCTTTTCAAAATATTTGTCTATGTGTTTGAAAGTGGATGAGAATGTACTCTGCCAACTCTGGAGAACTGGCATTTTTTAAAAGGGAATATCACGGAAGACAGACTGTTACTATTAGCAGGAAATTCAGGGTTCATCCAGTATAAGGTCTCCTCTGGTAAGCTGAGTAACTTGCCCAGTCTATCCAGTTCACAGAAAAGCCAGGCTTTCTGAGTGCTACTTTGGTAACTTTCCAAGGCTAGGAAGAACAAGAAAACAGACGGGGATTCCAAGGAGTCAGAAATGAGAAGGGAAGCACAGATTTGTTTTTTCACTTTAAAAACAAAAATGTCCTACCATATTCTGGCTTCTGTAACAGAAATCCCTTACGCTATGAATCTGTGCTCTCTTACCTATTACTGTCTTAAAACACAGCCTTTAAAACGAAATGAGCTGCAGCCTTTGTTAAAATTCGAGTGTCTGTGATAATCAGCCTTCATAAAAAGCTTAACAAAATGAAACAGTGAGTTTCAATTTCTTTCCTCTTTTAGGACACACAGAGGAGTAAAATTCAAATTGGTTTTCCTGAAAGTAGGTCACCAGAAGGTAATTTTATTGAATTCTACTTACAATTAAGAATAGGGTGGGTCCTAGTTACTTTCTTACTATATTTAACTTGAATTCCCTACAAACTTTTAAAATTATGTTTTTTAAACTATGTAATCCAAAAGGTTTTGTGGGGGAAGTTAGCAAAAACACAAATTGATGCCCATTTCCTCTCATTTTCCACGTGTTTCCTTTGGTTAAATAAATACTCTAAAAATATAAAATGTTTCATGGGTTAGGGAAACTCTCTGGAAGGCATACATATTGTTTAGACTCAATTACTTCACTGACAGATTTATAGTAATGACTGTTGGGTTGATAAACCTTGCCTCAATGCAGAACTTCTTGCCAGACTATGATTTGTTTGTAAAATGGAACATCACAAAAACAATTTGTTAAGAAATGTCTTCAGTCAGCAAATATGAGTTTCAACCTGGTGGACATGGTTGATGATTCATTTGACCAGTTTGACCTATGAACATTCCCACAGGAAGGAATCTAGCAGGGGACGGCTATTTTGCATGATAGATATTTTCTCAAGTATTATCTTGTACTCTAGGGCAATTAGACACCTACTATTGCAATGAATAAACAGGCATTCAAAATGGAATAAAAAACCTAGTGGTCTGTCAAAAATTCATCTTAATTACTTGTAGTACATTATAATAATGTTTTAATAAGTTAAATTTGAGCATCATACTGAAAGTAACTGCTGCCGTCTGAGGTTTTTAACAATCAGAGAATTATTTACAGGACCTCAGAGCATCTCTGAAAACATGATTGCTGTGATATTAAGTATAATTTACTGTAATAGACACTTGATAATAAGCCTCTTTACCCAAACACATAAATAGAAATATCATATACGACTTCCTTTGGAAGCATAGCTGTGTTTAGCAAAGTTGGCTTGAGAGTGGTCTGCTGGGCTCCAGGCTGACAAGATGGTGGAAGAGATGCTTGTTCAGCTGCAGGACTACATGACAGGCTGGGATTCATGTGGCTGAGAGAACCTGTGACACACTAGAGTTCAGGACCTTCAGTCATCAAAGCTTTCAGGCTATTGACAGCTGTTGTGTCTTCATCACCTAGAAAACTGAACCTAGGCAAATGAAACTATCCTCTCTCCTTGTTTGAACAGGTTAGGGGGCTTCAGACTGGCTCATATAATACTCATGTATTAATTCATTCATGGCTGAAGTATTTACTGAGAACTACCTAAGTGCCAACTGTTGTGACAGGTATGGTAATAGAAATACATTTATTTCACATCTGGTAATTACAGCCTTCTAGTAAAAGACAGAATGAGAGAGAGAGACTAAGGGAGATAGACAAATGAGCTAGAGAAAGGGTGAGAGGGAAGGGGAGGAATAGAGAGTGGCGGTGGGGGGGAGAGGAACGTGGAGCCATAACCCACAGCAGAGAAAAATCAATGTCCTGGAAAATATATTCATTCTTCCTATTTATTTTTGCAAGCGGTAATGAACTAATACAGAAAAAGATAAGTAATTTCAGTTCATTCATTAAATGGAGACATGTTGGGGACTGAATCATATTCCTGACAAAAGCCATGTCCAAGTCTTAATCTGTATTCCTGGGTGTGTGAACCTATTTTTAAACAGGATCCTTGACGAGGCTATAATTAGTCAAGGTGTGGACGCATTTTTCAATAAGGTCTTTGGAGATCCTTGTTAGATGGGGTTAAATTGGATCAGACTGGGTCTTAATCCATTTGAATTGGGGCCTTGTAAAGAGAAGGAAGCAATAGAAGCCAGAAGGCAGAAGAAGGCAGAGGAGAGAGGTCACCATGTGACTGATGACTGCCATCGTCAGAATGCTGCCTTCCCTGGAGGAGAGCGCCGCCTTGCTGTCATCCTGATTTTAGACTTCCAGCCTCCAAAACTGAGACACTAACTGCTTGTTTATTAAGCCAATGTATTGTGTGGTATTTCTGCCAGAATTAAGACAGGCCATTAAGATATTTTAAAAATGAAACCAGGAGAAGAAGCTATTTTTCTGCTTTTAAAAATGTTATAGTCAATTCTTCATGTTTTCTATATTTTGCCCCAACTGTAAATTTCCCAAAATTTACATAATTTTAAACCAAAATTTTTTACCTTCTTAGAGGAACCTAACTGAAGAATTGTTGTGCATAAATAATAATAATAGTATTATATGCTGGCTAGTTGCTAAGCACCTTCCTACATTGTTTCAGTTTGTTTCACAATGACCCTATGTCTAGATAATATATTACCAAATTACATGGATACGGAAAGTGAGACTTAGAGGAGTTAAGAGCTGGGAAAAAGTCCCAAATCTGTTTGATTCCAAAGCCATGCTGTTTATCACCATCCCATAACATCTTTCTATAGTTGCATAACACTCTTGTATCTCTGAAAATATTGGCTCCACAGAAAGTACTTAAAAGTACTATCTCATGCTGGCTAGAATTCCAGAGTTCAGAGCCAACAGGCACCTTAGCGTTCAACTGATCCGAGCCATTCCAGTAACTCCGCACACTCCCCTACTCAAGCTAGAAACTTAGGGGTTGTTCCCTCACTGTGCTCTTCCCCATTTAATTTCTCACCAATTCTGCTAACTCAACCCACAGAATGCTTTCCAATGTGCTTATTTTTCTTCATCCTCTCACTGTCACCACTAATACCTCTGGCCTGAACTACTCGTACAATCTCTTCACTTCCTCTCCTCACTCTGTTATTTGGAGTGGGGTCCGTGGGCCAGCAGCAGCTTCAGTTACCCAGGGGCTGGTTAGAAATGCAAAATCTCAGGCCTCATTCCACATCTATTGGCCCAGAATCTGCATTTTTCACATCTCCAGGAGAGACATTTTCCCATTTGCATGACTTACAATTTTTGGCAGTTTGCTGGTGGGTGGTTGTGGGAAAAAGGAGTTGCAGCCACTCGATGTATTGACCCTGTTTGAGAATAAACTAGTTTGAAGATCACTAGAGCTGCAGTACCACCAGAAGCTTTGGAGCCAACAAACAGACTCACTCTTACCATTTTATTGAGAATATCAATTCTTCTCCTCACAATATTAACTTTTATTTGAGACACACACCTTTTCCCAAAGGGAAGCCAGCCAGGCATTTTCTTTTCTTATTTTTTCTTTTTTTATATTATCATTATCAAAATGTGGGGTCACAATTCCAGGGCAACTGGAAGTGTGAGTAACAGTTAAATCCAGACTCCTTCATTTCACTGTCTTCCCCTCATTCTAATTGTTGAAAGAATGCAAAGCAACAGTCCAGTCTTCGCTCTCCATTAGTTATCATTGCTCTCTTCGCTAAATGTTTATGCTAACTCATTTTCTTTCCACTTTCTACTTAATTAACCTTATTCCATCTCCTTCCTCCAATATAATGGAGTCCTTTGAATAATTCCTCTAGCTTTCTATAGAGTGAGATATATATATAGCAGTTCTCTGCTTCAAATACTTCCATTGCATTCCATGTGCTTACATTTTAACCATTTAAACCCAGATTTCAGGCCTTGAGTGACCCTTGTTTCCTCTCCAGGCATTTTTGCTTTGTTTTGTTTTAACATTGCTGTCCTCTCTCCATTGACAATCTCAGAACACAAAGGCCTATTTGGTTCCTTAAATGCACGGATCTCTCTCCTCCTGTATTTCATTCCCCAACCCCCAACTATTGCCCATGCCTAATTCCTGTCCTCTTCAGATTTCTGCTTAACTATCACCTCCTTAGAAAGGGCCTTCTGTTCATCCTGTCATCCTTTCTCATAGTACCCTGAAGAAAACACAATCTGTAATCCTCTCTAATCATACCTGCATCTGTTAGGCTCTTTATACTTTGAAGACTATGAAAACACAGAAAGCATTTCTGTTCTGTTCACTATTGTATTCTGCCATTTAGTTTTTGATCCTTAAATATATATATGTAATTTTTATTGAATGGATCCAATCCAGTTCCTTCATTTGACAGATGAGAAAATTGAGGTCCAGAAGGCTTAAGTTGACTTGCTGAAGGCCACAACCTTGTGAGCAGCAGAGCCAGATTTTCTGCCTCTCAGTCGAGTAGACTTTTCATTATATCTCCACTGCATACATAGATTCAGCAATTTAAGACATAGCCCTGCTAATTGGAAATGACTTGGGGGAGGTAAACGTTGAGCGTTTAGCCCAAATCACCACTCTGCAGGCAACAAGGAAACTCAACTCCACTGACTGTCAAAGCCAGCAGTTGAAAACTACTGTTTCTCATTGACTGAGGCCAGTAAGACTAAGATAAATAAAGAAGGAACTCTTTGCTCTGACTCATGAATCCACTGCAGCAAAGCTGGTGGAAGTGAAAGGAACACTGGTTAACCAAAATCTGACTCACTGGCCACCAAGTCAGATCCCTCTGACTGGGAAATATCTGCTCGCAGTCTCACTGGGCCCATTTCTCAGCAAGTCAAGAGATCCAATGTCACACCCTGTCAGCCTCAATCAGCACTTTTGGGTGATGGGCGTGGATGTGGTGTAGTTAGGAATGTGCCTCCTTCTCCACATCCCAGAGACACAAATCCAGTGCAACAGGAAAGCAGGATTGAGGAGAAAATTCCCTCTCAGCAAAGAAAAATAAAATAGTTTTAAGTGTCAAACTGTGGGATGCATTCACTCTTCTTTAGGTTTGGTTCTAATAGCATGGATTTGATCAGATCGATATATGTCTGTTTCTCCCCAAACAAGCAAACAACAAAACCAAATAGAATAAGAGGGGCACTGGACTCAGCCATTATAACCACTGCCAACACCATGACAAAGTATAACCTGAAAAACAAGAAAAATATTCTTCATAACATGACCTAGTTTATGAGTTTGAAGGCCAACATAGAGGAGAAATGACAGTATTTGAAGACATTTTGCAAATGGAGGAAAAGGTCACTATAAAAGCAGTTACAGTGTGCTAATCTAATTGACCTAGGACATTTACATTGTTCCTGCCTAGGAAAGTGATTGGTTGGGGAAGGGGGAACCCAGGGAAAGCAGGTTCTGACCTCTCCTTCCATAGATGTAGTAGTTAAGCGCCTGCAGCTGTGCAGATCAGTGCTTGGCAGTGGCAAGCAGCCAGGCTGGAAATACATCTATTGCACATAGTGCACCTCTGTTGTTCATCTGTTGTTGCTGAAGACACTCTGCTCAATTGAATTAGGCAATCACCCTTTCTCTAAACCAAAGCATATGTGGTAGGCATGGCCTCTTCAGCAGCGATGGTATCTGCTTGTATAATGAGATGGGCCATTAACAAACTGAACACACTCTTTGGGTGCACCTGCACTGAGTGGGCCTGGTAATGAGGGTTAATTGTGAGGTTAATAGAATGATAAACTTTGCTATCCTCAGCAGCTGCAGCTAATATTGCAGCAAAATCATTCACACATGCAACTAATTTAGGGTCTGCCTCAACCTAGGCACCTTTAAGAGCTGGTAATAGAGAGCATGTAATTGTATGTGTGGTATAAATAGCCTTTTAATTATGGCTCACAAAAGCACTTCTTCTTGCTCCATGATGCAGAGCATTCATGGCTGGCCAAAATGTGGTTTCTGAGGAATTAAAACCAGATTAGGAAGACCTAGTCCAGTCAAGCATGCTCTTCCTATGATAAGCCTAATGAGGGTTAATTTGACCTTCCTGTTCACCAAAAGCTACTGAGTGTTGAGTGTTGTGTGTGTATGTGTGTGTGCATGTGTGCACAGCTCATAGGTGAGAGAATGTAGGACAAGTCTGAAAAATCCCAGACAGGATATTTGTTGCACTGATTCAACTTGAAAGATGACACCACTGAGAGAGATCACTAACTTTGACCATCTGCGCTGACCCAGTCAAGAACAGTAGTTTTCACTGCACTGCATGAACGTAAAGCAGGCAATAAAGATTTGAGTTACATTTTTTTTATGAATGGGAAAAGCCAAGAAATAAGTCATCATAGAGAGGAAAACAGCTTTCCTTGGCACTTGCATGGCTATTAATACCAGGATGGTAAGCAGATGGGGGTGGGAATTGGCTGTGAAAATAGATCTCCTAATTGTTACCTATCATGTTCATTTACTTCCCAAAATGACAACAGTGGGAGGGGTCAGATGAAGTTGTGGTTGAGCTTTCAGAAGTGTTCTTGAACATTTTATCCAAACAATGAGTAATAGAAGTTGTCCCATCAAAGAGAAAACACGATACTGTGGTCTGAACAGCAGTAGACTCAGTCAGGAGACATGAATTCTAGTTTAAGCTCTGCCCACTCCCTTTTTAAACTTAGTAAATCACTTGAACACTCCAGGTTTCAATTAGCTAACTATAATAGTATTTAGATTGTTTACGTGATCTAAAAGCTCTACCAGATTTTCAAGAAGGAAAGAAATTGGTCATTTTCTTCACTGGAGATCATAAAAGTTTTAGTTTGAGGCAAAGAGATGAAGTCTCTGTATTACAACTCCCAGCAAGGAAGACAACAACTCTTTCCTTTAGTAATTATTACTTAAAGTTGTTTATACCAGATCAACCATTTTATAATATGCCTTTTTGGGACATTTTAAAAAGCAAGTGCCCTGAATTAACATATGCAAGTTTGCAAAAAGCTAAAGTCTCTTTTTTCACCCGTATTCAATAAACACCCAAGACTATTGTTTCTAATTGAATCCCATATCCCAATTCCTGTGTATTTTTTGTTTTGTTTCAAATCTTACACCAGCTTTGGGATATCTTAGTTTTTGAACTTCTACGTTTAGACCTACTTACAATACTCCAACCCCCTTCCCTCCACACATGCAAACTGATTCATGTATTGACCTATCCATTGATTCACTCAATACATATTTTTTGCTCATCATGTGCTAGGTACTTTTTTGGGAGCTGAGTGACTCAGAGGAGAACAAAAGAAAATTTCTGCTCTTGTTAACCTTAAATTTTGGCAGGGGGTAGGTTAGGGAGAGATATTCATATATAATAATATGTACAGTTATTTTGTATAGTATATATTTGCATTATGCATGTATACATATGTGTGCATCCGTATGTGTGTGTCTTCTCAGCCTTGTGGCTACTACTTGTGGTACTAGGCCTCTTTGGGGAATTTTTTATAAAATTTTGGATTCTCCTTTTGACAAAACACTCATAAAAGTTGCCCTTCCCTTCAGGCAGACTTATCCCTGAGCTATAGCACAGGGTTTGGCAAGCAGAGCAAGGCAAGAGTAGCATTGCGGCTCTGCCCAGGTGCCCATTTATAGGGCATAGCCTGCACTGCCAATGTGGTATTTCTCTGAGAATGACTTGTGGAGAAGTACTGTTTCATGTAGGGTGTACAGGGAAGGCCTCTTCAATAATGTGACATTTAAGCAGAGACCTAAATGGAATGAGAAAGCAGGCCGTGAAGATTATTTGGGGAGAGAATATTCCAGGCACAGGAAAGAGCACATGGAGATATCAAATTGGTGAGAATAAGTACAAGTCTTGATTTCAGGGGAGAGATTGGATCAGGAGAGCACAGCAAAGGCTGTTGTTACTTAAGTAGACGGAATCTCCCAGTCGGCTATAGGTGACCCTATTCTGGAAGGTTCTGTCGTCAGGAGTTTAGTCACACGTATCCAGTACCACTTAGGAAAACCACTGAAGTGATTGATCCTTTTTATTTGTTTAGAAGCTTCAGAAAGTTATTTCACATTGTCATTAAAAGACTACTCAATCAGGAGGTCCACGTCAACATGTGAGGTGTGACGAGCTAGTATGTGCCCAGTTAATCTATTTCGGGATCTTCACAGAGACTATCGTATTCTTTCAGGGAAATTTTAATCTCTGAATGTTGACTATAAAATACAATGTGTGATCAATCCAGTTCTCCCTTCTCTCCATCTAGTCAGATCTATCCAACCTTTGGGGCACAGCTTAAATTCCACCTCTTGCCTCAAGCATTTGACCGTCATTTTAATCATGTCAGTTTTCTCTTCTGCTCTCCTATACAACCTAATATGTATTCTCATACTTATTCCTTTCTGACATTCCTGTGGCTTCCAGATCATGGACTTGCCCCTTATTAAGCTTGTGCCTTGTAGTGGTTACTCTCTTAGCCTCAGTTTTCTCGTCTATGAGGAAACAAAGGGCCTGAAATTAGCTCTATAACGTTATAAGACCCAGCCTAAAAAAGGTCTTATTCATGTTCTACCATAAGTGAAAAGCTTTACACATTAATATTAGTCACTGAATAGATAATACATGTAATTTTACAAATATGTATAGGGGATTTTTTTTTACTCTAATGTATTTTTATGAATCTTGTCTTATTTTCCCATCTTAACTATAACATATCATATAATTGGACACATGAATACATACTTAATAAACATTTGTTGGATGAATAAAAATG
>JAQZBX010007297.1:0-40228 GCA_029593785.1 Cabassous unicinctus | reverse complement strand
TGAAATGCAAATAAATAAATTTGATTGGTAAAATAAATTTTTCTCTCCTAAAATAAAAAAAGATAAGGTGATTCTAATAACTTTTGTTTTGTAGGATATCAAGGCATTTATATTGTACTTCAAAGAAAGTCGGACTTAACATGAATCCAGCTGCATTTAGCAGTAGGTTCTTCAGAGCTATGATGCTCTATTACCGTAACCATCATTCATCATCTAAGTCAAACAGTTTATAGAGAGAGAACATAAATTTTAACCCTAACCCAGGAATGCTATCAATAAGTTTGGAAGTTTACATTCTGTTGGTGTGAGGTCAGAGTTTGCTGTCACTTAGTGATCAATGACCCAGCAAGTGTCCTTCACCCTAGGCTATCTTCCTAGATTTAGCAGCTTTCCTAGTTTTAACAGGTTTACTTACAAATCTTAGAAAATGATTTTCTATTGAAATTCACCAAATTACATTTTGGTGATTGAAAATAGCAAACTATTTTAAAAAGCAGTAGTAATCAAAATTGATTAGTATTTGAGAGATTGATGAAACAGAGGGGAAAGGACTATTTCTATAAATAAATAGCAGAGATTTAAAACCTTTTTACAAGATCATTCTTAGCACCCAGTTTAATCTCCTGTGACAATAGTTCTCGTCTCCTGGTAATTTGCCAATTTCTTCCAGCGATTAGGATGGTATCATTTTCTCCCTTATTAATATACAAAGAACTGGGTGTACCATAACTAATATTTTACTGCATTGTAGAAAAGTAGTAGGCTTTTCTCAGTCCCAGTGGGTACTGACATTTTAACCCACTTATCTCTGATTTATTCAAGTTCTTGACAGTGCCAAAAGAATGATGCATTTTGCCTGAAGGATCTATAGTTAAAGCAATTTGACATATGCTTTTCTTCTCTCTAAAGGGCTTCATTCCAACTGTACAATTGCCATTTTATGGTCATCAAAATTATTTCTTATATGGTAAGGTTTTGTGCCACCACAGGATTTCAACAATCTACAGAAAAAGTAAAATGATATTTTATGTTAAAATCCAAATTTTATGGAAAACCACTCAAATACTTTACCCTAAAACTATAATCAGATTATCCAAAGGATACATAAGGAAAAATTACCAACAATTCTTACTAAGGTAAATGCAATGGCTAAGAAGATTATTGTATATTAACCTTGTCAATGCATTTCTCATATTGATTAGATTTCTTCTTTAAGCTGCCAACTGTAAAGATGGACCGACCCAGTGATTTTTCTTGCCATCTTTAGGAAAGATAAAATGTAATCCTCTTTTACATAATAAAACTGGATATCTTTCAATTAATTAACTACAAAGAATCCTTCTCTCTAGCCTTCCTCTTTGGTCACCAGAGAGGAGTAAACCAGTAGGGTAAGCAATTTCATGTGATCTTACTCAAGAGTGGTTGGCTTTATTTTCAAATAGGCATGAAGGATATTCTTACAGAAGTGTAGTACCACACAGTTGAATGACACTACATGTTTCAGTTTGCTGTGCATAGGCCCAGTGTCATAACACACATTCCTTAATCTCTAGGCTGCTATCTGGCAAATGTGTGCTATAGGTCCTAGAGAGACAGAGAATTTGAAGGGGTTGAAGTAAATCCATCACCGATGTTGGAAAAACAACTCAAACACTGAGACTTATTATCAGAGGCTCAGTATCTTCAAATTTGTGTTTAAAAAAATCAGTCTCTATATTTCCATCAGGAGGTGTTTTTCCTAAGATGATGTGTTTCAGCCTTAGACTCAATGAATGAGAAGTGCTAAGAGTTCATATAAAATGTGTTTTTTTTGTATCAGATTTTAAAATTGCTATATAATAAAGTGAATTGCAAATATGATGTTGCATCTTTTTCCATTCATGATCCTTAGAAACCTCAAGAAATATGAATGAATTTCTTTTCTTTTGGATTGTGATTCTAAAATGAAATATTCAAGTAAATGTTGCATTTCTGTATATCCACCTTGTGACACAATTGACTTATTTCAATGATGTACCTTAATCAAATCATAGTGATAATTTTATTTATTGTCATTTTTAAAGTCATATGATTATTACATAATTATAATTTTTGAAACATAAAAACATTTTCTAATATTTTCATGCCTTAGAAGAAAACCAAGATTACCCCTTTAAAATATTTTATACTTGGTTAAAGTCTTAACTTTTTTTCAATTTTTATTTTCAGAATCATGCACACCAGAAAGAAAGAACAAAAGAAAGAAAGAAGGAAAGAAAGAGAGAATAATAGAAAGAAAGAAAGAGACAGAGAGAGAGAGGGAAGGAAGGAAGGAAGGAAGGAGGGATGGAGGGAGGGAGGGAGGGAGGAAAAGAAAAAGAAAAAGAGGGCAAACAATTCTAGTTCAGGAATGTGAAACAGCTCATTAGGTAAAATAACAACTATTTGCCTCTGGATGCCTGCCCTTGAATTCCATACTAGTCACCAGGAAAAGAAAGGCTGGTGACCTCTTCTGAATGCTATTTTAATACATCACATACCAACTTCATAATCTAACACAATTGCTGGTGTCTGCACCCAAACTTATTAGAATAAAAGTTGTATCAGGATAAAAAAGGACTACATATTTCAAAACCTCCATTGCAATCACTGAATACATTTAGGGAAAAGGGAGGAGCGATGCTTTATGAGGAGTAATGGAATGTTAAAATTGGATGAAACGCTAGAGGTTTGCACAGGTACCACTGCTAGTACATGACAGATTTGGGACTGTAATTGCAACCAGTATATTTCTACTAAACACTATTCACTAGAAATTATACGTTTGAATGTATTTATTATGTATATGCTATGTTCTGGGCAATGTTCTAGGTACTGGTAATTCATAGATGGAATCACATAGTATCTAAAAAACCAGGAGAGTGAGATAACACAAAACTTAAAAAAAGATGAGAATGACAGCCAGAAGGGATGGTCAACTCCATAATTAAAGTGAAGATATTGAGTGGGATGAGGGCAGAGAAATGTTTTTGTGGGGTTGGAAATATGGTAATTACAGGTGATCTTACAATAAATTAAAGTATAGTGGTCAGAAGGTAACTTAGTTGCTCGGTTGAAGAGATTGAAGAGTATATATAAAAAGTATATATATATGATAATTTGATGTTCTTCAAAAAGTTAAACATAAAATTATTATATAACGACTGTTATTGCAGTATATAGAGCTCCATAGAGACAGCACCCGGGCAAGTGCGAGTCGGGAGCGCGCTGGGCCACTCCAAGTCTCGTGGAGGAAAAATAACTAGACATGGGCAAAGGAGACCCTAAGAAGCCGGGAGGCAAAATGTCATATGCATTCTTCATGCACACTTGCCGAGAGGAGCATAAGAAGAAGCACCCTTATGCTTCAGTCAACTTTTCAGAGTTTTCTAAGAAGTGCTTAGAAAGGTGGAAGACCATGTCTGCTAAAGAGAAAGGAAAATTTTGAAATATAAAGCTGTGTAAGATTTGTTTTTAAATTGTATGGTGTCTTTTTTTCATATAGTTAATACTCTACCGAATATGTCTTTAGCTAGCCCTGTCCTGGCGGTTTATTCAGTAGCCACTAAAGTTGCCTGGCACAGTTTGGGGGTTGTCTAAATTGGCTTGCAAGGTCAAAGCAGGTTCTTGCTGGTGCACTGCACAAATTAGTTATATATGGGGATGTAGTTTTTTCATCTTCAGTTGTCTTTGATGCAGGTTATCCAAAATAATTGTCCTTCTGTTAATGAATACCATTCTGTAATTGTGTGTGTGGGGGGAAGTTGCAGCTGTTTTGTTGACATTCTGAATGCTTCCAAGCAAATACAACTTTTTTATTAGTAAAAAAAAAAATTAAATGTGAATATTCTCGCTGACCTGATTTTGTGGTAATCAGGGTAGGCTAAACATTCGCTATATTAGAAACCGTGCAGACCTAGTTTTTCTCCCTGGGTCTGATTTTTAGAATGCTGGTGATAAACTAAGCCTGATTTATTATATGACCATACTGTATGGGAAATGACTGTAACTCTAGGTATCTTTGGTCAATCTTAGGAGATATAGCAGGGGGACGGATGTGGCTCGGGTGGTTGGGCGTCTGTCTCCCATATGGAGGGACCTGGGTTTGATCCCCGGGATCTCCTGGTAAAAAAAAAAAGGTGCGTGGGCCACCAGGCCCTGTGTGTGGGTGTGCCATCAAGCTTCGCAAGCAGGTAAGCCTCCAGGCTCTGTCTGAGAGTGCGCCGTCAGGTCCTGTGCGCGGGTAAGCCTCCAGGTCCTATGCGCGGGTATGCCATCAGGCCCCGCGAGCCACGAAGCAAGATGATGACATAACAGGAGAGTGACACAAGGGAAAGCCAAGACGAGATGCCCTGAAAAACCAGGAACTAAGGTGGCACAGGCGGTGGGAAACCTCTCTCCCACATCAGAGATTCCAAGGATCGAATCCCAATGAAGACAGGAGGAGGAGAATGAGAAGAGAGAGCAGGAAAAGGACACAGAAATAGCAAAAATGGGCGGAGGGGCGTGTAAAAATGGATAAAAGTAAACAAATAAATCCTTAAAAAAATGTATAGGGGAGGAAGATACGGACTATAGCTAGTAGTAATACTTTGATTTTGCTCTTTCATGATTTAACAAATGTTTCACAACAATGCAGGGTGTTTTTGGGGGGTGATGTGTGGGAGCCATGTATGATGTTATGCATGTTTGTTTTGTAAGATCATGATGTTTATTGAACACTTATAGCTTATGTATGCTCATGTATGAATGATATACTTCCAAAAATTGTTTAAAAATAGTTACTGTACAGCCATGCAATTCCACTCTTAGTTATGTTCCCCAAAGAATTGAAACCAGGTACTTGAAGAAGTACATCTACATGCATGTTATTAGCAGCCCTATTCACAATAGCCGAAAGGCAGAGATAGTCCAAATATCCATCAACCAATGAATATTATTCAGCCATAGAAAAAGAATGAAGCACTAATACATGCATGAACATGGAAGAACCTCCAAAACATTATGCTGAGTGAAAGAAGACAACAGAAAAGGTCACAATTGTATGATTCTATTTATATGAAGTATAAAATAGAATAGATGAATGCATAGAGACAGAAAGCAGATTGGTGGATGCCAGGAGCTGGAGGAAGGGCGTATTGGGAGAAACTGCTTAATGGGGAAGAGATTTTACTTTGGAGTGAAGGAAATGTTTTGGAACTGGATAGAAGTAGTGATTGCACAGTACTGCAAATATACTAAATGCTACTGAATTGTTCACTTTAATATGGTTAATTTTATGTTAAATAAATTTCACCTCAATACATTATTTTAAAATATAAAAATACAGGGCCACATTTTTTTTTTTTTTTGGTAGGTAGATGTTTGTTTATTGAGAAGCAGTAATGGGACCAGTAATGCCATTTATAATGGCTTCCTGATTTTACTTTCTTTTTTATTTTCTTTTCTTCTTCTATTTTCTTTCTTTTTCTTTTCATTTCTTTTTTTAAAAAAGCCAACTGACTTCTTTAAAGTAAACTATCTCGGGGACTCCTAAATCAGGTTAAAGTCTCACCACGGTCTCTTGAGGAGGTCCCATTTATCCATATTTTCTTCTGTTATTCGTGCTTTCGGTGTAAGGTTTAAAAATCCATCACCTACCACCAGGTCTTGAAGATGTTATTCTACATTTTCTTCTATGAGCTTGATGGTACTTGCTTTTATACTTAGGTCTTTGATCCATTTTGAGTTAATTTTTGTATAAGGTGTGAGATAGGGGTCTTCTTTCTTTCTTTTCACTATGGATATCCAGTTCTCCCAGCACCATTTGTTGAAAAGATTTTTCTGCTCCAGCTGGGTGGGCTTGACAGGCTTGTCAAAATCATTTGGCCAGAATGTGAGGGTCTGTTTCTGGACCATCAATCAGTTACATTGGTCTATGTGTCTATCTCTATACCAATACCATGCTGTTTTTTTATGTTTGTTTTTTTTTTACCACTGTAGCTAGGTAATATGATGTAAAGTCTGGAAGTGAGAGTACTCCAACTTCACTTTTACTTTTTAAGATGTTTCTGGCTATTCGGGGCCTCTTACCCTTCCAGATAAATTTGATAATTGTGTCTTCCATATGTTTAAAGAATGCTAGTGGAATTTTTGGGGGGATTGCATTGAATCTGTTTATCAATTTGGGTAGAATTGACATCTTAATGATATTTATTTTTCTGATCCATGAACATGGAATGTTCTTCCAATTATTTAGGTCTTTTTAAAATTCCTTTTAGCAATGCATTAGTTTTCTGAATACAAGTGCTTTACATCTTGGTTAACTTTATTCCTAAATATTTGATTCTTTTAGTTGCTATTATAAATGGAATTTTTTTCCCTGACTTTCTCCTCATATTGTGCATTACAATTGTATAGAAATACCACTGATTTTTGTAATTGATCTTGTATCCTGACACTCTACTGCAATCGTTTATTAGTTCTAGCAGCTTTGTTGTAGATTTTTCAGGATTTTCTAGATATAGGATGATATCATCTGTGAATAGTGAAAGTTTTACTTCTTCCTTTCTAATTTGGATGCCTTTTATTTCTTTTTCTGCCTGATTGCTCTAGCTAGAACCTCTAGCACTATATCGAACAACAGTGGTGACAATGGGCAACTTTGTCTTGATCTCAACGGGAAAGCTTTCAGCCTTTCTCCATTGAGAACAATATTGGCTATGGGTTTTTTATATATGGCCTTTATCATGTTGAGAAAGTTTCCTTCAATTCCTATCTTTTGTAGTATTTTTATCAAGAAAGGATGCTGTATTTTATCAAATGTCTTTTCTGCATCAATTGATAAGATCATGTGATTTTTCTTCTTTGATTTATTAATGTGGTGTATTATGCCAATTGATTTTCTTATGTTCAACCACCCTTGCATGCCTGGTATAAAACCCACTTGGTCATGATGAATAATTATTTTAATGTGTTGATGGATTCGATGAGCAAGTATTTTATTGAGGATTTTTGCTTCTGTATTCATTAGAGAAATGAGTCTGTAATTTTCTTTTTTCATAATATCTTTCTCTGGCTTTGGTATTAGGGTGATATTAGCTTCATAGAATGAGTTTGGTAGTGTTCCTTCTTGTTCAATTTTTCGGAAGAGCTTGAGTAAGATTGGTATTAAATCTTCTTTGAACGCTTGGTAGAACTCATCTGTGAAACTGTCTGGTCCTGGGCTTTAAATATTGGGGAGCTGTTTGATGACTGTTTCAATCTCTTTACTTGTGATTGGCTTGTTGAGGTCTTCTATTTCTTCTAGGGTCAGTGTAGGTTGTTTGTACATTCCTAGGAATTTTTCCATTTCATCTACATTGTCTAGTTTTTTGGCATAAAGTTGTTCATAGTATCCTCTTATGATCTCTCTTATTTCTATGGGGTCAATAATAATGTTCCCATTTTCATTTTTTGTTTCATTTATTTGCATCTTCTCTCTTTTTTCTTAATCAATCTAGCTAAGAGTTTGTCAATTTTGTTCATCTTCTCTAAGAACCAACTTTTGGTTTTGTTAATTCTCTCTATTTTTTTCTTGTTGTTGTTGTTCTCAATTTCATTTATTTCTGCTCTGATCTTTGTTATTTCATTCCTTCTACTTGCTTTGGGATTAGTTTGCTGTTTTTTTTTCTTCCTAGTTTCTTCATAGTTAGGTCATTGATTTTAGCTCTTTCTTCTTTTTAAATGTAAGCATTGAGGGCTATAAATTTCCCTCTCATCACTGCCTTCACGGCATCCCATAGGTTCTGATATGTTGTATTCTCATTGTCTTTTGTCTTGAGATATTTATTGATTTCTCTTGAAATTTCTTCTTTGACCGACTGATTATTTAAGAGTGTGTTGTTTATTCTCCATTTTTATGTGAATTTTCCCTTTTTCTGCTGCTTGATGATTTCCAACTTTATTCCATTATGATCAGAGAAAGCGCTTTGTATAATTTTGGTCTTGTTTAATTTATTGAGATCTGCTTTGTGACCCAACATATGTTCTATCCTGGAGAAAGATCCATGAGCACTTGAAAAGAATGTGTATCCTGCTGTTTTGGGGTGCAATATTCTGTATATGTCTATTAGGTTTAGTCCATTTATCATATTATTCAAGCTCTCTTGTTCTTTATTCATCCTCTGCCCAGATGTTCTATCCAATGCTAAGAGTGGTGTATTGATGTCTCCAACTATTACTGTAGAGATATTTATTTCTCCCTTTGGTTTTGCCAGTGTTTGCCTCATGTATCTTAGGGCATCCTGGTTAGGTCCATATACATTCATGATTGATATTTCTTCCTGGTGAATCATCCTGTTAATTAATATATAGTGTTCTTCCTTATTGCTAATAAGAGTTTTGCTTTTAAAGGCTGTATCATCTGATAAAAGTTTAACTACCCCAGCTTTTTTTTGTTTACTGCATGCATGGAATACCTTTTTCCAACATTTCACTTTCAATCTGTTGGTATCCTTGGATCTATGGTGAGTCTCTAACAGACAGTATATAGATCACTCATATATTATTATCCATTCCATCAGTCTGTGTCTTTTGATAGGAGAGTTTAATCCATTAATATTCAATGTGATTACTGTAAAGACAGTTCTTATTTCATCCATTTTGGTCTTTGGGTTTTATCTTTCATATTTTATTTTCACCACTCTTGACACTTTTACTTACTGTTACTGATACAATCATCATTTCTAGACTCTCTTCCAAGCCTCTCTCTCCTGTCTTTTCTTTTCAGGTTGTAAAACTCCCTTTAGTATTTCCTACAAAGCTTGTCTTTTTCTTATAAGCTCTTTCAGTTTCTGTTTATCTGTGAACATTCTAAACTTGCCCTCATTTTTGAAAGATAATCTTGCCTGATATAAATTTCTTGGCTGGAAGTTTTTCTCTTGCAGTATCTTAAATATATCATACCACTGCCTTCTTGCCTCCATGGTTTCTGGTGAGAAATTGGCACTTAATCTTATTGGGTATCCCTTATATGTTATGCATTACTTTTCTCTTGCTGCTCTTAGAGTTCTCTGTTTGTCTTTGGCATTTAACATTCTGATTAGTATGTGTCTCAGAGTTGTTCTATTTGGATTTATTCAAATGGGAGTACATTGTGCTTCTTGGACACAGATATCTATGTCCTTCAATAGGGTTGGGAAATTTTCTACCATTATTTCTTCAAATATTCCTTCTGTACCTTTTCTCTTCTTTTCTCCTTCTGAGACCCCCATGACATGTATGATGGCACTTCCCTTGCTGTCATTAAGTTCCCTGAGACCCTGTTCAACTTTTCCATTCTTTTCTTCATCTGTTCTTTTGTATGTTCCCTTTCGAAGGCCATATCTTCAAGCTCACCAATCCTTTCTTCTGCTTCCTCAAATCTGCTATTATATGCCTCCACTCTATTTTTAATTTCAATAATTGCACCTTTCATTCCCATAACATCTGCTATTTTTCTATGTATTTTTCTAAGTCTTCTTTGTGCTCATCCAATGTCTTCTTAATATCCTTAATCTTTTTAGCCATCTCAGTGAATTTATTAAGATTTGTTTGAACATCTATGATTAGTTGTCTGAACTCCTTTATGTCATCTGCAGGCTTATCTTATTCTTTTAGCTAGGCCATATCTTTCTGTTTCTTAGTATGGATTGTAATTTTTTGTTGGTGTTTTCGCATCTGGCTTGCTAGATGTATTTATTCTGGATGCAGTTTCTCCCTTTAGTTAAGGGCTGTCTTGTCTTTTCTACCTTGCTGGTTGTGTAGTAAGAGTCAAGGATGTAGTTGGTGCTGTAAGCTATGGAGGCTGAAGCTGCCCACGTTGCCCCAGGAATTGATGAAACTTCTCCCACCTTTCTCCTCTGTCAGGGGTAGGGACAGAGCTGCAGTTGTGTGTAATAATTTAATTTGTGCAGGACAAGACTGTCTGTATTTGCTTAGAGAGACTGATGAAGATTCGCACCCCTTTTTCCCCTACCTTGGGTGGGAATGGAGCTGTAGTTGTGGGCAGCAATCTATGCTGTGTGGATCCAAAATGATCACTGTGCCCAAGTAAACTGACATAGCACCAGATCCCTTCCCTGCTGGGGTGAGGATGGATGCTCTGGAGTGCCCAACAATCTAATCCATGTGGGCCGAATATACCTGCAGTTGTCCTGAGAGGCTGAGGGAGTACTTTAGGGGGTAGGATTGGAATCACTGACACCCAACAGTTCAGTCCCTGTAGGCCAAAAGTACCCACCACTGCCTGAACAAGCTGAGGAAACACCAGCCGCCTCCTATCCTATTGGGTGTGTGGGGGGGTGGGTCTATGGGCATCCAACAGTTCAATCCCTTTAGGCTGAGAATACCTGCCATTGCCCAGAGAGGCTGAGGAAACACCAGGCCCCTCCTATCCTATTAGGGCATTTGGTTGGATTTGCAGGTACCCAACTGTTGAGTCCCTGCAGGCTGAAAGTACCTGCCATTGCCCAGAGAGGCTATGGAGACACCAGACCCTTCCTATCCTATTGAGGGTGGGAGTGGATCCACAAGTACTCACCAGTCCATGCTGTGTGGGCCCAAAGTACCTGCAGTTACCCGGAGAGGCTGGATAAACAGTCCTTCTCTTGTCCTATTGGGGATGGGGTTGGAGCCACAGGTGCCCAATGGTTGAGTTTGTGCAGGCCAAAAGCACCTGCAGTTGCCCTGAGAGGCTGAGGGAATACCAGCCCCCTCCTATCCTATGGGGGGGGTCAGAGGTGGAGTTGGACTCTAAGGCGCTCAACAAACCAGTTCATGTGGGCTGAAAATGCTTGTACTTGCCCAGAGAGGTCAAGGAAATGCAGCTCTTCTCCTCTCCTATTGGGGTGTGGCAATGCAGCTCCAGGTGTCTGACTATTCAGTCTGTGCCTGCCCAAAGCACCTGCAGTCACCTGGAGAGCCTGGTGCAGGCCCTGCCAGCTTCCTCCCTGCTGGAGGTGGGGCTGAAACCTAAAGAAGACAGTCCCTAACTTCACTGTGATTTTCAGTCAGCCAGGTTTCCCCTCATGCTGGAGGTGGAGTCAAAATGGCGGCCTCTGGCCTCATTCTAACTTGGACTGGTTCAAACCCTAGCTGTTCCTAGGATTATTCTTTAGCCAGCCGAGTCCACTAATCAGTAGCTGAAGTCAGTGGACAACCGTCTCTTCCTCCCCCGTTTATGGGAAATGGAACTTCTAACTCCAGCCATGGAATAGGTCCTGCGCCTTGCACCACCAGAGTAGGATGGGCACCGGCCTCTGCAGTGTGACTTGCAGTTTCTCAGAGAGGTGGTGCAGGTACCCCCCAGCTTCCTCCTTGCTGGAGGAAGGGCTAGAACAGCAATCCGATCTGGGTGGAAAGAAAACAGTCCCTAACAGCACTGTGAGTTTCAGTCTGCCCCACTTCCCCTCATGTCAGGGGCAGAGTTAAAATGGCAGCTACTGGCCTCTTTCTGATTGTACAAGTTCAAACTTTAGCTGTTCATAGGATTATACTTTAGCCCACCGAATTTACTAATCAGTAGCTGAAGCTGGTGTTACACTGTGTCTTCCTCCTCCATTTTTGGGGAAATGGATTTTCCAACTCCAGCCACAGAGTAGCTCCCAAGTTGGCTTCTGTTGCAGGCACTAGCCTCTGTGGCATGGGGTGTTCTACTCATGAATTTTCTCTGCAGATGGGCAGTTGCCTCCCTCCATACTTTCAAAGATGTTGCAGGATACTTTTCTGGTCTCCTGGAGCCCTCATACAGGTACTTTAGATAGCTCTGGGTGATTACTAACTGCCCTGCAGGATGAGCTGACTCTTAGAGCTCCTTACTCTGCTACCATCTTGGCTTCCCTCTTGGGCCACTTTTAAAAATCATTTTTAGAAATTTCAAGACAGCAAAAGTTAGAGTATTAAGCCAAATACAGGGCTCTTCTAAGCACAGGGTTCTGTGCCACTGTACAGGTTTCATGTTCAAGAAGATGGTTGTGATGTTTCTGTTGTCTCTCCATATACTCCCTCCCTGCCACCTCCCCACTCATAATGCAACTCAACCTTGGGGAAGGGGACATGACTCATGTTCAGGGAAGTACTAGCAATTAAATTACTTCTTCTCCTCTTATTCTTCTCTCATGCCCCTCCCCAACATAAGGACTCTGTGTGACATGGCTATTAGAGGGTAGTGAGAAAAAACAACCATAGTATTCCTCTCCTCCTCCTCCTCCTCTTCCTTCTTCTTCTTCTTTGCTTTTAGTTGCACTCTATAGCTATTGTAACTCAAGAATTAAGATATTTGTGGTTTTCTTCTCTCTCCTTCTTCTGTTGTTTATTCTGTAGTTTAGAAATTTTAAAAGTCCTGGAGGGAAGAATCATGGGAGCCAATTGACTGCTTAAGGTGTGTGGGGGGATACTTCAATTAGTAACTCAAAATATTCTCTTGCTACATTTTCAAAGGGGACAAAGGGAGGTGGTATAAGATAAAGACAGGTGGGTAAAGAAGAGTCATGGAACTTACAGTTTTAACTCCAACACGTAAAAGGATTTATCATTCCCTTCTGTATAATAAGAAAAAGTGGAAGAAACTGAAAATAAGTCACTTTTCTTGGACCCATCAAATATGTGAAGCCAAACTTCCACCCTGAAATTTGGAGAGACAAGATCATTCAGAAAGCCCCAGTCTAGATCTGCTTACCTGTATCAGAAGCTGCTGGAAACATAAACTGATAGGAACACTTAAATGGTAAAGGAATTACTAGAAATTGTATTTTGACTAGCATGAGAGTGATAAACTCATGGGACCAAAGCTTTTTAGGAGGGCCCACATATATTGGGCTTTACCTCTAAGAACCTCAACAGGTTCTCAGGCGGGGAAAGAGTCAAGAAAGAACTCCTTGTGGCTCTGATAAGCAGGGGGAAAGGGTGGAGGGGGAGGCAGGGGAAAGCACTATTTATTGTGAAATGCACCCAAAGACTTCAGAGACTTTTTGATTATGAAAGGTTATTATCTAGAAGAAAGGGCTTTGTCAGAGTGCTATTGCAATTGAAGGAGAGGAATTTCTTGCACACCAACCTACACCAGTCTTCCTGACTCACCTAAGAGGAAAACAACAACAACAAAAACGAAAATAAACAGAAATTTTGCTTTTGAAAAGATAGAGTAAGCATACTTTTCCCTATTCTTCCTTCTAAGTACATCAAAATGCTAGAAATTTTTATGAATATATATATTATATACATATATATACATAAAAAGCCTCTGAAAAGTGAAGAGAAGGCAAACCACCTAAGAAGCTCAGAATGCAAGGAACAACACGGTGGTGACTTTCGGGTTTTTCTTTTTGCCTGATATAGCCCAGACTTAGAGATGAAGAATCTGGCAACCTGGAAATGCTGATAGACACAGCAAAAAAAATCCCACAAAGTCTGTTCTCTAAAGCCAAAGAACCAAGAAAGAGTAAACTTAGTGTCTTAGTTTGCTAGAATCCTATGACAAACACCACACAATGGATTGGCTTAAACAATGGGCATTTTTTAGCTCATGGTTTTGAGGCTAGAAGTCCAAATCAAGATTTGAGCAAGTCTTGCTTTGTCTCAGAGTTTGTAGACTTGTGGTGCTGGCTGTCAGCAACCATGGGGTTCCTTGGTTTGTGACTTTGTCTCCCATATATGATAATGTCCTCTCCTTTATGGCTTTTGTTTCTTCTGGATTCTCTTTGTAAAGCCTCCAGTCATATTAGACACACCCTAATTCCATTGGCCACATCTCAAATAAAAATAGTATCTTCAAAAGGTCCTACTGGATTAAGATTAAGTATATATGTTTGTTGGAGTATATAATTCAATCTACCACACGTAGCAAGACAGATACCTATAAACTTTAGCAGCTGTACTTCAGACAAACAGAATAGAAAATAAAATGGGCCAATCTCCACACACACCAGCAAAGCCTGAGTGGGGATCCTAAACGTCCACGCTTGAGAGTCTGTAATGACGTGCCTACCACCCCTTCCAGGGAGAACTCAGAGAATACCAAGCAAGGAGGTGGGATTTCCTTCTGCAGCTCCTGGAAACAAGCCCTTCCATCTATGGTGTCAGTGGAAACTAAGCAGGGAGCTGGGTCTCCAAATCTCCCCATACTTTTACATCAGTAATGAACCATTTTACCTTCAGTATCAAGGATACTGAGTGGGGAACCTGTATTTCTACCTGAATTTGACAGTAATGAGGCAGTACCTCCTCTCTTCCCTGTTGGAGCAGTGCCAGAAAAAGAAAGTTAAAATAAAAGATTTAAATAGGATCCAGAGTCTTATAACATAATATAAAATGTCTAGGTTTCAATAGAAAATAATACATCATACCAAGAACCAGGAAGAGGGAAAAGTAAATGAAAAAAAAAAGGCAATCAACAGGTGTCGATACCAATACTGGGATATCAGAGATGATAGAATTACCTGACAAATACTTTAAAGCATTTATAAGAAAAATACTATGATGAGAAATTACAAACACACTTTAAACAAATGGAAAAGTAGAAACCTCAGCAGTTAAAATAGAAAGCCTTAGTAAATTAATAAAAGATATAAAGAAGAACCAAATGGAAAATTTAAGACTGAATAATATGACAAGTGAAACAAAAAGTCCAGTGGATGGCTTCAACTGCAGAATGGAGAAAACAGAGGAAAGAATCAGTGAACTGAACTGGAAATTAGAACAATATAATTTACCAGAGGTGAACAACAGAGAAAAAGCAGAATGGAAAACAAATGAACAAATCTGTTCTGGGGTCTGGGGATTTGGGGAAATACAATAAAAATCAGACATCTGTGTTATTGAAACCCTAGAGAGACAGGAGAAAGAAGGTGTAGCTAAAAAAAATAATACTGAAGAAATAATTACTGGAAATTTACCAAATTTAGCAAGACAAACCTACATATTCAACAAGATGAATAAATATTGCAAACAGGACAAAAATCAAGAAATCCATAAGACATATTATAATTAATTCTGAAAACTAAAGACAAAGAAAACATCTTGAAAACAGTGAGAGAGAAATGGCACATTACCCAGAAGGGAAAAAAGTTTGAAAGAGAGCATATGTCTCATCAGAAACCATGGAGACAAGAAGGAAGTAGTGCAATATTATCTAAGTGCTGAAAGAAAAGAACTGTCAACCTAGAATCCTATGTCCTGTGAAAATACTTCAGAAATGAAGGAGAAAGGGAGTTATTCTTAGCTGAAGAAAAACTAAGAATTTGTCACCAGAAGACCTACCCTAAAAGAATAGCTAAAGGAAATTCTCTTTTTAGAAAGGAAACAACAACAAAAAAGAACTTTGGAGTATCACAAAGGAAGTAAGATCATGGCAAACAAAAATGGGTAAATATAATAAACTTTCCTTCTCTTATTGAGTTTTATAAGTTATGTTTGGAAGTGGAAGCAAAAATTATAACATTTTCTGGTGTGTTTCTAAATGTATTTAGAGGGAATATTTAAGATAATTATATTATAAACATGGGAGGATAAAGGGAAGTAAAAAGAAATAAGGTTTCTATATTTCACGCAAACTGGTAAAATGGCAGCATCAATAGACTGTGATAAGTTATGTATATATAATGTAATGCCTAAAACAACCGTGAAAAGAGCAATGTATAGATACAGTAAAAAGCACTATAGATATATCAAAATGAGAATCTAAAAATTATTCAAGTAATTCACAGGAATGCGGGAAAAAGAAAACAATATAAAAAGAACAGGAAACAGATACTCAAAAGGAAGACTTAAGTTCTAAACTATCAAAATCACATTAAATGTAAGTGGTCTAAATACGCCAAAGAAAAGACAGAGTTTGGCAGAGTTGATTAAAAAGTATGACCAAACTGTATTTTCACTATAAGAATCTCACTTCAAATATAAGGTTTGAGGCAGAGAGAAAGTGAAAAGACAGAAAAACATATATTATGAAAAATTAATCAAAAGAACGTTAAGGTAGCTATATTAATATCAGATTAAGTATACGTGAGCAAAAAAAATCACCACAGAGAAGGATGTTATGTAAAGATAAAAGGCTTCATACCACAAAGAAGACACCTCTGTTGAAATGCTCAGCATTCTCACTCCATAATAGAAGGGTCTGAGATTTTGCACCATCACCAGAATTCAGTATCTGGGATGCCAGAACCAGATAATTAGGTGTGGTATCACTTTACCTGGTGGCAGAGAGGAGGCTGAGAGCTATCTAGAATATAATTTCATGAATTGCCAAGTCAATCGACAGGCAGGCATTCAAAAGTGTTTGTGACTCTGAAGGTGAGAGTTCTGGGGAAAGGCAGTCAGCAGTTGTGAAAAACGGTCTGTGCTGTGAAACGGGGAGGAATACTGTTATGGATGAAGCTCTGTATGTATAAATATTTTACAGAGATCTAACTGATTTGCACATCGCTGAAGAAAACATACTTAAGCACAACTTGATTTAGACAGTGAATAAATGAATCAGTTCTGATGGGTCTGAGTCTCAGATAGAGGTTTCAGAATCCTAGAGTTTGAATGGTAATGGAAGGCAAGGTTGTGAGATGAGACTGAGTAAAAATTTGGGTAAAAGTGACAAAAATAGATAAAGGGTAAAAATGATATTCATCTAGATTGAAAGGAAAGAATGTAAGATTGTGGAATTAACAGAAGCAACTACTGCCTCCAATGTACAGAAAACCCAGAAATTTGCTCCTTAGTACCAAGATTTTCTGGGTGTTTGGAAGACTCTTACAGTTTAGGAGTACTTGAGAAAAATCTACTTGATAGTTTATGGGTTATGATATTTTTATTAATGGCTAAGTATATTGATCTGTTTCCTTTACTTGTCCCTGAATGTTTCTGTTACTTAATGAATGCTAGCATTTCCTTATTTTATTTTTTCTCTATCAGAAATTGTCCTATCATAGTTTTCATATCATGAAAAATTTAAAAATTAGGTTTCTTATTAAAACTTAGGATAGAATTAATTCTGCTCAAAAGCTAGAGAAAAATAATCTTTTTTTCTTCTGGATGCTAAATTCAAAACTTTCACAAAGCTCGGGTTCTTCCATGCATTTTTGCTTAGCTTATATTGTTTAGATAGAACCATTTTAAATTTGTTATGCCTGTATAGTAACTTATTGAATATTTAAAACTTTACTTAATTCCCTTTATAGCATCATAAAATTTGAGAGTAGAATTGAATGTTAAGCTTTTAGTTATAGGAATCTATATATCAGGATACACTAAAACAGGAATGGAACGATGACTCCAAACTCATTCTTTTGTGACTAATAGAAAATTTGAAGCCAGATACCCAAAGGTAAATGAGAAATATATCAGCCTACTGAACATATTCATATTAGTGAGTGAAGAAAGAAAAAGAAGGAATGATAATGCTCCTCTTTCAGAAAATGAAGCAATGGGAATTAGTAGAATTCTAGGCAAGTTTAGATGAATAGCAATAGAGAAAAAAAAAAAGAAAAGAAAAGCAGTATATTTGCATTATCTACCAGGGATTTGAAATCTAAGTCAGGTTAAGAAAAATGGTGCAAAAGCAGACTACAACTTACTACACAATTGCTGTTTTTCACTATAGCACAATTTATTGTCTGTTTTACATTAAAATGGATTTCCTCTGGAAAGAAAGGTATACTCTTGGTTTCTAGAGCACAATATTTATGAGAAACATTTTAATTTTAACTTCCCCTCAGAGACAGTGACCCCTTCTGCCCTCTCCATTTTATAAATTATTGACAAAGCATCAGGAAGCTTCCAATTGTGCAACAGCTAATTGGCCCCTCTGGTCATTTCTCAACAGTCCTGAAAAGTTCATTGGTTTTAGAGAAAGGCTCTCCTGGAGTTGCAGGCTGACACATTCTGAGAGTTTGAACAAGTTTGTGTTCTTTATTTGCTTTCTAAACACAACATTTCAAGGCCAAATCTTGGCAAAGAATTATGAGGTTGGGATATTTGCTTGCTAAGGAAAAATGAGAACTTGAATTGGCATTTTATGTGGAATGAAATTTGAAATGTGTATTTTAAAGAAAAATATAGACTTTAGCTAATTTTAAAATTGAGCAAAACTAATAAGCTATTATGAGGAAAGATTTACAGGTAGGAAACTCTGAATTAAATATTGTCATCTTCAAGCAATATAAAATATATTTTATAAGCATTAAACTGGTATCAGCATTTGCCTTTCAAGATGCACTTTCTATGTAATAAAACAGTGGCTTTTTGTTGTGAAGTTGTTGGTTATAAGATGAAAATTCTTACACTTTTAATTTGAAAGATGGGCTATTTTCTGGTCTTGTTTTGGAAGTTTATTTTGGTTGAGAATTGTAATGTCAAAGCCAACTCTTAGATTTCAAGCTTTTTGTTACACTGTGACCTCTGAAATGTGTGTGTCACAAAAGTGCACATCTCTGTGGCTATAAAGTTTCCTCTTCCCACAGAACAAAGTTTAATCCAAGTAGATTTTTAAAAAAATTTTAGCCTACAATTGGACTCATATTTTAATACCTCTAAGAGAAACACTGGAGTCAATTAAAAATATATTTACAGAAAGTCATCAAAACCTATGATTAAAACAGAAATGAGGTCACTTGGCAGGCTCTCATTTCCATATATGTTCCTTATCATTTGTAGGGCTCTTTTTACATTCTGATTTTAAATGTGTGTGTATGTTTGTGTGTTTGCATGTGAGTGCAAAAAGGTGGACAAAAGAAGTAGAAGTAATTTTTCCTTATTTTTATTAAGAATATTATTTCAGTTGTTTATAAAATAAGTTCTCACAACCTTTATGAATATTTTATTATAGTAGATCTTGTCTAAGAATATGCTGCTCATGTCAGTATAAGATATTGTGATGGTTAGGCTCATGTGTCAACTTGGCCAAGTAATGATGCCCAATTGTATAGTCAAACAAGCACTGATCTAATTGTACTGTGAGGATATTTAGTAGACTTAAGTCATCAGTGAGTTGATTGCATCTATGACTGATTACATTTATGATCAACTGAAGAGATTGCCTTCAGCAGTGAGAAAAGTCTCATCCAATCAGTTGAAGGCCTTAAAAGAGAAGTGATTTCAGCAGTCAGAGTGAGAATCCCCATCTCTACTTCAGACAGATAACCTCTCCTGGGGAACTCATCAAGGACCGTCACTGAAGTTCCTGGTTTGCAGCCTACCCTACAGAATTTGGACTCATGCATCCCAATGGTCATGTGAGATAATTTTTTTAAAAATTCATAATGTTTACAGATACCTCCTGTCAGTTCTGTTTCCCTAGAAAATCCTGACTAATATAGATATGTTCTAGAATGTAACTTTATTCTGTTTTGTCTTCAAGGCTTTGTAAAAATCAACCATTTGTTTCGATTACGGTTAAATGTCTGTTAGCAGACAAGTAACCCACGTAGAAGGAAAGGAACAAAAAGGGGGAATATGAAGAAAATAAAAAGGGGAAAAGGGGGAAAAGAGTGAGAAGGAAAAATTATTCCAAAATTTAATAAAATTTTTCTTCCCCTCATGTCCACAAATTTTTGGAAAGCCTAGAATTTCTGATACTCTTTTAGGCAGTAGATTTTAAAAGCAATACTTCCAGAAAAGAGGAAATTTTAGATTATGTTAATCCAAATTCAAATGTGACATTTCATTTTATCTATTGAAACTATAAATAAGAATGAAAAGTGAAATTTTGTTCAATATTTATAACAAGAATAATCAAAGCATCACTCATGGTCTAATTAAGAGTTAATAACAAGTATTTGAGAAACAAATATAATAATCCAGTTCTAATCTATATCAAACTGGCATTTGAGAAGTTCCTTACCATTTTGAAAAGTATCACATAACTAGGTAATTGAAGTTATTAAAAAAATACAAAATTTCTCACTACAAAGTGTAATGTCCACACTATGATGTCCATGTCACATGCATTCAGGACATACGAAAAACACTTGCATTTTTTCAAATCTTCCTTGAGCTGCAGAACTGTAATTACGGAAAGTAGATATTTCAACTCTTTATTTACCCTGGTATTCCAAAACCTTCCAAAATTACTATGAAGAGACACATTCATATTTTCTTATTTCAGTAAAAGTCAACTTCTATGAGCCCTTTATTTACTAAATTAGGAAATTAGATTTGCAACTAGTTTGGTTCAACATATCATTCAGACAGCTTCCCCCCATATCCTCAATCTAAAATCTTGTGTTGGGATGTTTTTTGTGTGGACTCTGGTGGCAGAGATCACACAATGAATCTATGTGGTTGATACCTGTAGTCCACAAAAATAGTGTGATCAGAAAGGATGACAGTCCATAAGTGGAGCTGACGTGGAAGTTGCACATTTGTGCACCTCAGTGCATGGACCCCAGCACCACTCTTGGACAGTGAATGTACATGTCACATACACAAGTTATTGACTCAATGGGTTCAGTGCTCACATTGAAAACTATTCAAACATTATGTTGCTTTGTAGCTACTTATACAATTTTCAAAATGGGAAAACACATCTATCATCCCCACCAAAATCAAGCCACTGGATGTTGTTGCAACATTATTTGCAAACTAAGCAGTAGGGCCATTAATAGCCAGGAGGAAGAAAGGATAAATGACTTTAACACTTAATTTAATTGTATCTTAAACTGCACTGTACAATGATGACTAAAAAGCCAAGTGCTATTAGAGTAGAACATCACTGTGCTCTAGGAGAAGTGGGGATACTGAAATAGATGGAAAAACTGGAAAAATAAATATGGAACTCAAAAATGTAATATTTCTCTACCTCTAACTGCAGCAGCAGAACTTTAACCAATGCTAACTCTTATGTGAAACACTAACACCCAGATACAAATTATAATAATATTCCCCCAAAAACAAGACTTACTGAAGCCAGTTGATTCCATGTCTTGAAGTAGGAAAAATCAGTATGAATTGAAACATCTTATTTCAAAAAATATTAAAGATACTTTGCAAATTTTAGGGGAATCTTGAAAATTTTCAATTTATGGTGATCCAACTAGTCAAGATTTCATAGTCTGAACATCAAATAACAAGAATAATAATGATATTATATTTTATTTGATAATGGCATATAATATTCTGGTATCATTATTAAGTTAAACAGGAAAAAATGAATTTTTAGAAAAGCATTAAATAATAATAATCCTCAAAAGAAATGACATGCTAACTTGAATATAAAAAAAGATTAATGAGAAAAGAAGGGCAGATATAATGAAAAATAATTGGGACATTCATTTATACGGGAATTTTATTTCTTCTGCAAATCATATAAACATTATAAGGACATTAGTCACTATAAACTAACTTCTGGATATCAGTGGTTTAAAATAGTAAATATTTATTAGTTTTTCATGCCACAATCCATTGTTCAGTTCCACCCACATTCTACTCACTAGAATTCAGCCACAAGACCACTACTTACAGTAAGGAAACTGTGTTCCTGAAGTAAATGGAAATTGTTTGTGAATAACTAGCAAAAACATGCAAGTTATGGTTTCCTAGGCTGCTGAAAACAATATACCAGAATTGGCTTTTACAATGAAAATGTCCAAAGCTAGGCATCATAAAAATGGTTCTTTTTTTATTTGGAAGACCTTTATCTTTATATTCAGGAGATTGTTAAAAAAAGTATATTTACAATCAGCTACAAAATCTTGCTGATATTTTGAGACTCTAGATTGATTTTCTAATTTTATTTTTTATTTCAAAATTTTAAAGAACAATCATGCATACTATATGGGATTTCCAAACATCACCCCACCATCAACACTTTACATTGTTGTGACACATTTGTTACAAATGATGAAAGAACATGATCATAATATTTCTGTTTATCTATAGTCCATAGCTTATATTTGGTGTATTTTCCCCATAAACCATCCTATTATTAACAATATGTATTAGTATTGTATATTTGTTATAGTTCATGAGAGAATGTTCTCATATTTGTACTGTTAACCACAGTCCACCATTTACCATGGGGCTCACTAGTGTTATACTATCCCCTGCCTTATACAATCTATGGCAGTTTGCTATTGCTTATGAATTCCAAAACCATCATGGATTATGTTTATAAACTGGTCTGTTCCTCTGGGCATATTAGATTGCATTAGATTCGGAGGTTTCACTTTACTTTATTGAACCAAGATTAGGGCTTTTATTTGACCACGTCATTAGGGCGACTTGGCTCATGTCCATGCCCCCCCATCCCCCTTTGTGGGCTATATAAATGGAAGCTCATTCAAAGACAGGAAAGTAAATACATGGAGAAGGAAAACACAGAGAGTTTTAGTTTTGGATGCTGGAGCCCCAGGGAGAGAGCCAAGCCGTTCGCCTGATAGTTTGCAGCTGAAGAGACCAGAGCCCTGAACATCTGAGAAAGCCCGGAAAGAAATGAGCCTCAGCGAGAGAGATGAGCCTTATGCTAGCCTATAGCTAAGTTCAGAAGGAGCTGGGACCACTGAGCCTTAGGAGGAAGAGGCAGGCTGAACCCTTGCAGAGACTGGCAGCCATCTTGCTCCAACACGTGACAACAGACTTTGGTGAGGGAACTAACTTACACTTTATGGCCTTGTGACTGTAAGTTTCTACCCCAAATATACCCTTTATAAAAGCCAACTGATTTCTAGTACCTTGCATCAGCACCCCTTTGGATAACTAATACACAATCCATCCAAAATGTACAATTAGTGGCTCTCAGTTTCATCAGAGTTGGGCTGTCATCAGCTCAGACAATATCAAAATGTTTTAATTACTCCAAAAGGAAAAATCCAATATCTCCTTATACCCCCTCATTATTGATACAGTACCTTAATTGCCATTGTAAAAATATTATACTATTACTGTTAACTATAATCTATACATTACATTAGTTGTATTTTTACCATGTATCTCCATATTAACATCTTGTTCCAGAGGAATATTCTTGTATTTGTACTAAACCACAATCATCATCCCCAAGTTCGCTGTTTTATGCAGTCCCTAGATTATCTTCTAGATTTCTTTCAATTGACAATGACCTCCCTAGACCACCCTTTTCAGCGACATTCACATTTATCAATTGGCAATGTTAGTTATACTCGCTATGATGTGTTACCATCACCTTTATCCATTTCCACACAATTACAATCCACCTTTTAAAACATTCTGCATACATTCAACATCAGCTCCTCCTTCTCAATCTACTTTCTATCTCCTAGTAACCTATACTCTATAGCTTAACTCCATGAGTTTACTCCTTGTATTTAGTTCAAATTAGTGAGACCATACAATATTTATCCTTTTGTGTCTGGCTTATTTCCCTCACCACAATGTCCTCAAGGTTCATCCATGTTGTTATATGCATCCTAACTTCATTTTGTCTTACAGCTGAATAGTATTCCATCGTATGTGTATATACCACATTTTGTTAACCCATTCATCGGTTGATGGACACTTGGATTGTTTCCATCTTTTAGCAATTGTGAATAATGCCACTATGACCATCAGTGTGCAAATTTCTGTTTGCATCCTTGCTTTCAATTCTTCTGAATATATTCTTAGGTAGCTGGATTTCCAGATCATATGGCAGTTCTATATTTAACTTCCTGAGGAACCGCAAAAGTGTCTTTCACAGATGTTGCACCATTTTACATTCCCAACAACTGTGAAGGAGTGTTTCTATGTCTCCACATCCTCTCCAGCACTTGTAGTTTTCTTTTTCTTTTTCTTTTTCTAATAATGGCTTTTCTTTAAGGCATGAAATGATATCTCACTATAGTTTTGATCTGCATTACCCTAAGAGCTAGTGATATTGAGCATCTTTTCATATGCTTTTTGACCAAATGTCTGTTTGATCTTTTGCCCATTTTTTAACTGGGTTGCTTAACTTTTTATCTTTGAGTTGTATGATCTCCTTATATAATATGGAGATTAAACTCTTATATGCTTTGTCATTTCTGAAAATTTTCTCCCATTGAGTAGGCTGCCTTTTTACCTTCATAAAAGAGTCATTTGAAGCACAAAGGTGATTGAAGTTGAGGAGGTGCCATTTATCTACTTTTTTCTTTCCTTGCTCATGCCTTGGTTGTAAGGTTTAAGAAACTACTTCCTATCACAAGATCTTGAAAATGTTTCTCTACATTTTCATCTACAAATTTTATGGTTCTAGCTTTTATGTTTTGGAACTTGATCCATTTTGAGTTAGTTTTGTATAAGGTGTGAGATAGGGGTCCTATTTCTTTATTTTAGTTATGAATATCAAATTTTCCTAACACAATTTGTTGAATAGACTGTCTTGATCAAGCTGGGTGGGTTTGACAGCCTTGTCAAAAATCACTTGACTATAGATGTGAGGGCTTATTTCTGAATTCTCAATCAGATTCCATTGGTCAATAAGTCTATCTTTATGTCACTACCATGCTGTTTATACCATTGTAGCTAGGTAATATTCTTTAAAGTCATGAAGTGAGAGTTCTCCAACTTTTTTCTTCTTCTTTCTTAAGATATTTTTTTAGCTATTTGGGACCCCTTACCCTTCCAAATGAATTTGATATTTGGCTTTTCCAGATCTGCAAATAAGACTTTTGGAATTTTTATTGGGATTGTGTTGCATTTGTAAATCAGTTTGAGTAGAATTGACATCTTAACAATATTTATTCTTCCAATCCATGAACTTGAAATGCCCTTCCATTCCTTTGGGTCTTTTTGGTTTCTTAGCAATTTTTTGTGGATTTCTGAATGCAGATACTTTATATATTTGGTTAAGTTTATTCCTTAAATATTTAATTCTTTTAGACACTATTGTAATTGGGATTTTTTTCTGACTTCCTCTTCTTATTGCTCATTAGTAGTATATAGAATGCTACTGATTTTTGTTTATTAATCTTGTTTCTGGCCACTTTGCTGAACTTGTCTGTTAGCTCTAGTAACTTTGTTGTGGAATTTTCAGAATTTTCTAGATATTGGATCATATCATCACTGAATAGTAAAAGCTTTCCTTCTTTTCCTATTTGAGTGACTTTAATTTCTTTTTCTTGCCTAATTGCTCTAACTAGAATTTCTAGCACAATATTGAAAACAGTGGTGGCAATAGGCATCCTTTTCTTGCTCCTGATCTCAGGGGGAATGCTTTGAGTCTTTCACTTTTGAGGACAATGTTATCTGTGGGTATTTCATATATGCACTTTACCATGTTAAAAAAGTTTCCTTCTATTCCTACCTTTCAGAGCGTTTTATGAAGAAAGGATGATGTGTTTTGTCAAATGCCTTTTCTGCATGAATGGAGAGGATCATGTGATTTTTCTTCTTCAATTTATTAATGTGGTGTTAATATACCACACTAATTGATTTTCTTGCATTGACCACTCTTGCATACAAGGGATAAAACCCACTTGATTGTGGTGTATAATAGTTTAAATGTGCTTTTGGATTTGATTGGCAAGTATCTTGTTGAGGATTTTTGCATCAATATTCGTCAGAGAAATTGGTCTGTAATTTTATTTCTTTGTAGTATCTTTATCTGGCTTTGGTATTAGGGTGATGTTGACTTCATAAAATGAGTTTGGTAGTGTTCCCTCCTGTTCAAATTTTTGCAAGAGTTTGAGCAAGATTGGTATTAAATCTTCTTTAAATGATTAGTACAATTACCCTGTGAAGCCATCTGGTCCTGGGCTTTTCATTTTGGGGAGGTTTTTGATGTCTGTGTCTATCTCTTGACTTGTGTGATTTATTGGGGTTTTCTATTTCTTCAAGGTCAGTATAGGTTGGTTGTGTGTTTTGAGAAATTTGCCCATTTCATCTATGTTGTCTAGTTTGTTGGCATAATTTTTTTCATAGTATCCTTTTATGATCTCTTTTATTTTTGTTGGGTCAGTGGTAATGTATCCTCTATCCTTTCTGATTTTATTTATTTGCACCTTCTCTCTTTTTCCCTTTGTCAATCTAGTTGTTTGTCAATTTTGTTGATCTTCCTGAAGAACCAACTTTTGGTTTTGTTGATTCTCTTTATTGTTTTCAATTTCACTTATTTATACACTAATCTTTGTTATTTCTTTCTTTCTGCTTACTTTGGGATTAGTTTTCTGTTCCTTTACTAGTTCTTCCCTGTGTGCAGTTAGGTCTTTGATTTTAGCTCTTTCATCTTTTTTTGTTTTGTTTGTTTTTTTAGGTACCATGGGCTAGAGATTGAACCTGGGATCTTATATGTGGGAAGCTGGCACTCAACCATTGAGCCACATCAGCTTCCCTGAGTTTTGTGGGGTTTTTTTTGTTTTTTTTGTTGTTGTTGTTTTGCTTGCTTTTTTTTTTCTTCAGGAGGCACTGGGAACCAAACCCATGACCTCACATGCAGGAGGTGGGTGCTCAACTGCTTGCACCGTATCCATTCCTAAAGGTTTTTTTGTTTTGTTTTGTTTTGTTTTCTCTTTAGGTACTGGGGGCCAGGGACTGCACCCAGGACCTTGTATGTGGAAAGCTGGTGCTCAATCACGGAGCCACATCAGCTTCCCTTCTTTTATCTTTTTTAATGTAAACATTGACAACTATAAATTACCTTTTCAACACTACCTTTGCTGTATCCCATAGGTTTTGATATGTTGTGTTTTTGCTTTCATTTGTCCTGGGATATTTACTGATTTTTCTTGCACTTTCTTATTTGACCTCCTGATTAAGAGTGTGTTGTTTGGTCTCGACATATTTGTGAATTTTTCTTTTTCCAACTGTTATTGATTTTCTGCTGCATTCCATTAAGATCAGAGAAAGTGATTTGTATAATTTCAATATTTATAAATTTACTGAGATGTGTCTTATAACCCAACATATGGTCTATCCTGCATAAGGATCCAGGAGCCCTTCAAAAGAATGTATGTCTTTCTCTTTTGGGATATAAGGCTCTTTAAATATCTGTTAGCTCTAGTTTGTTTATCATATTCAAGCTCTCTAATTCCTTATTTATCCTCTACCCAGATGTTCTATCAAATACTGAGAGTGGTGTATTGAAGTCTACTACTGTTATTATAGAGACATCTGTTTCTTCTTTCTATTTTGCCAGTGTCTGCCTCATGTATTTTGGGTCACCCTGGTTAGGTGCATAAATCTTTATTATAGTTATTTCTTCTTGGTGAATTGCCCTTTTTATTGAGATATGATGACCTTCTTCATTTCATTTCTTTATAACATTTTTGCATTTAAAATATCTTTTGTCTAATATTTTGTCTAATATTAATATTACTACTACAATTTTTTTTTGTTTGCAATGTGCATCTTTTTCCAAACGTTCACTTTCAGCCTGATTGTGTCCTTGCATCTAAGGTGAATCTCTTGTAGAAAACATATATAGGGCTCTTATTTTTATCCATTCTGCCAGTCTAGGTTTTTCAATTGAGAGGCTCAATGCATTAACATTCGTTATTATAACTGTAAAGGCACTGCTTACTTCATCCATTTTGTCATTTGGCTTTTCATTGCTATATCTTACTATTGTCTGTCTTTTCACCCTTATAGTTACCCTTAATAATAATCCTTATTTCTACACTCTTCTCCAAGTATCTCTCCCTTGTCTTTTCCTTTCAGGCTGCAACACTCCCTTTTGTATCTCTTGTAAATCTAGTCTTTCGATAACAAACACTCTAAGTTTGTTTGTCTGTGAAGACTTAAACTTACCCTCATTTTTGAAGGACAGTTTTGCCACATAAAGAATTCTTGGCTGACAGTTTTTCTCTTTCAGTACCTTAAATATATCATACCACTGCCTTCTCACTTTCTTGGTTTCTGATGAGAAATCAGCACTTAATCTTATTGAGATTCCATTGTATGTGATGCTTTGCTTTTCTCTTGCTGTTTTCAGAATCCACTCTTTATCTCTTATTTTACATTCTGAATAGTAGGTGTCTCATAGTAGGTATATTCAGATTTATTCTGTTTGGTTTGCATTGTCCTTCTTGGATATTGTTATTTTTGTCTTTCATAAGGATTTGGAAATTTTCCATCATAATTTCCTCAATTTTCTTTCTGCCCCTTTTCCATTCTTTTCTCCTTGTGGGACATTGATAATGTATATGTTTTGTGTTTCACATTGTCATTCAATTCCCTGAGACCCAGTTCAATTTTTCCCATTCTTTTCTCTTTCTGTTCTCATGTCTTTTCAAGTTCAGATGTTCTGTATTTTAATTCACTAATTCTGTCCTCAGCCAATTCAAATCTGCTCTTATATGCCTCTACTGTACTTTTAATCTCATCCATTGTGTCTTTCATTCCCATAAGGTCTTTTGCTTTTCTTTACAGGCTTTCAAAATGTTTTTAATGCTCACCCAGTGTCTTCTTAATATCCTTTATCTCTTTATCCATATTTTCCTTCAAATTTCCTCGAGATGGTTTATGAGATTTGTGTGAACAACATTGATTAGTTGTCTTAAATCCTGTGTCTCATCAGGATTTTTATTCCTTTGGCTTGACCATAACTTTTAATTTTTTACTGATGCATAGACATCTTATCAAGCTATTGAATTTACTCTGATTGTCAATCTCTCTCTCTTGACTATTCATTTTGTTTCCTGGCTCTTTGATTTTTGGTTCACCTTATTCTAAATCTTTGATATTGTCCAGCTTAAGTTACCAAAATAGGGCCAGGGATCCACTAATGGGGAGGAGACTAGATCCAAGGGTCCTGGGACATGAGAGAAACCAAAAAGCTTTTATTCTTCTTGCAGTTTCCTAGCCTGCCAGCAGGTGACAGTGTTTGGTGAATCTTTCTACAGAAGTGTCTTTTTTATCCTCCACTTCCTGGGCTGGTTAGGACTGAGATTCAAAGCAGGCTCTGTTGGCTAAACTTGCTGTACGCTCCCTCTTCCCAGGGAAGAAGACCTCTATTCTCTTCTCAGTTGTCCACAGTGAGCCACAGGTTTCATTGAGGCTGTTTGTCTTGAGGGTGGGCAATGTATGCCATTTCAAGCTATGGGGACAAGTAACTCATGGTTTAATTTTTGGCCTCTTTGCCTCTCTGCCCCTTTCCCTTATGGATGATGCACAGCACTCTCCTTGTCTAGAGATCCCCAGAGCAGCTCCCTCCGACAGCTTTTGCCTTTCCCCTGTTATTTCTGTGAGTTAAACCCTGCTGACCTACTCTGATGCCATCTTCCCACAAGTCTCAAGCTGATTCTTTCTTCCAGAAGACCAGCTGCCAGCACATGGTGGTGTCTGCTGATCTTTCCCTTCTCTTCTGGGTTTCTTTGCTTCCAGCTTCTTGCTTCTATGGCTTTCTCTTTCTTTGTCTGAATTTCTTTCTCTTATAAAGGAATCTAGTAATAGGATCAAGCCCACCCTGAATGAAGTGGATCACATATTAAGATCCTACTCACCCAAAGTTCCTACTTACAATGGTTCCACACCCACAGGAATGGATTAATTTTAAGAACATACTTTTCTGGGGGACATATAGCTTCAAACTATCACACTTCCCTAATAAGATGCTATATTTCTACTTCTGTAAGCAAGAAATCATAGACCAGGGACTTCCGGGTAACCTAAATCATTCTAGAAAAAGAAAGTGTAGTATCCCAGGACAGAGTTTGGCAAGCTGTTTCTGTAAAGAGACAGTAAATATTTTAGGCTTTGCGAGTCACATGGTCTCTTTCACAACTACACTATGCTGTTTTTATAGTGAAAAGCAGACATAAGCAATACCTAAATGAATAATCATGGTTGTGTTTAAATATAACTGTTTACTAATCCAGGAGGCAAGTTCAATATAGTTTTCCAACCCCTACCTTAAAAGAAGGACTGAACAGCAATGGTGGACACACATAAGAATTAAGTAGAAAGAGAGTACAAGTGTTAATTGATGCTCAGTCAAGACAGCATTTAACAACATTTTGAGAAAACAGATTAGCCAAATATCTTAAAAAGTGGAGCTACTTCATCTTCTGGGAGAAAAATTCTCTAGCTAGATGTACTAATATTATAATGAAATGGAAGAATATATAAGCTGCTAATTGTGCCAATAGACAAAGTCAATATACTTACAAAAAAATGGAAGTGATACAAGTATATAATTTAGGGTGAACCATGGATTGTATAAAACTAAAGCTAAAGTGAAATTGTGGATGTCAAATGTTATATATTTGTCACAATTTAGATTTAACGATAAATTAGACATTCAGGATGATGATCAGTGTCTTGGATTTAAATAACTTTGAAGTGCTCACCAGGACCTGAGTCTTGAAAATAATTAATTAAAAACCCAGATATTGAGATCTTGACTTGTGTAAGACAACATTTATTTTTCATTTTACTCCAGTAAGATTATTAAGCCCATAGGAAGATAAAGCTGGCAAGGAATTAAAAACAATGAAAGCGGAGCGCACCTGGAGCAGGCTTCTAGGGAGTATATGAGTGATCATTCTGTCATAATGTGTTGTATCAGTGGGTGGAGACCCACATAATGAGCGGAAAGGAATTGGACTCCCATCCTCGGGAGGACCAATTTGTTCACAAATAGACAGGCGGGAGTTTCTCGAGAGCATAGGTGGTTCCTAATGGGGAGGACAAATCAGTGTGTCAAGACCTCAGTCTAGTTGCATGTAACTATGAATCTTGTCATCCAAGGACTGAAGCCAGGGGGTTGCTGTGGGCCCTGAGGGGAGAGGGAGGGAGGAATAGAATAGATTGAACAGGAGGTTTTTAGTGGGCAGTGGAAGTGTTCTACATGATCTTACAATGATGGAAACAAGACATGGTATACATCATCAAAATTATATAAAAGTGTACAGTCTAAAATATAAACCATAATGTAAACCATTGACCATGTTTAGTAGTTATGTTTCACTATTTGTATATCAGTTATAACAAAGGTACCATCCATGTATAAAAAGGTATTAATATGGGGGGAGAGAAGGGGGAGGATGTTGGGTATATGAGAGTCTCCTGTATTCTGTATGTGACTATGCTGTGACCTAAAATTTCTTTGAAAACAAAATGATAAGAGTGAGACACTGGGGAATGAGTGGGGGAAGGTGCCATGATACAGACAGGACACCAGATATTGTGGTGATGAAAAGCAAAATGTAAAAAAAAAAAAATTGTTTTTACTATTTTTCATTTTTTAAAATATCCCAATCTTTTAATTTTATTGTATTTTTAGTTTTTTTTTAAATTTTATGTATTTTATTTCTTATATTTAAACTTATCATTATTGTTTCATTTTCCTATTAATTGTATTTGGCTATTCTTCATTTTTGAAGAAGCTTTGGATCACAGAAGGGTTACAATTGTGGTGGGAGAGGATTGCTGGTGTGGGGTGTCAGTGATGGAGGATGCATGGGAGGAAGTTCACCTGAGCACACATATAAGGTATGTAAAAATGTTCAAATGTTCATGAGGCCTTGCAACAGTGGGTGGAGACTCACACAATAACCAAGAGAATACTGAATTCCCATCCTGGAGAGCTCTGCCACATTCTCTAATGGAGCAGCAACAGTCCCCCAATGCCGGGGCAGTGACTGGTGAAGGATGATCCACTGATGTGCCCTAGATATTGATTACTAGGCTTATGAGCCTTTGCTCTTGACATTGAAACTTGGCCTATTGTTATGGGGTGCCTAAGGGTTGCCTCCTGAGAGACTCCTTGTTGCTCAAATGTGGGCTCTTTCTAAACCAAACTCAGTATATGAATGCATTACCTTCCCCCCATCGTGGAACATGACTCCTGGGTATTAGCCTCCCTGGCAGTTAGGGATTGCTACCAAGAGGCAACTAGCAATGCAACTGGAAAAAGACCTCGAATAAAAGGGGGAAAAGGTAAGGACAAATGAATTTATGTGGCTAAGAGACTTCAAAGTGAGCCAGGAGGTCATCCCAGAGGTAACATGCACATCTCAGCAGGATCTCATAGACTTCCAAACTGGATACTACCCCAAATAGTGGGGCTCCTGAGGGTTCTGGAGACACCCAGGTCCTGCAGCTGCAGGGAGGGTAGGCCCATCCATCTTCCCCATGGTATATAAGCCCCCTCTCAATTGGAGGTGGAGTGGATGTCACCATCCCAGAATCCTCTGGATTGGGGGAAGAACTATGGACTAGAGTGGACTTACTGGTATTCTACTATAGACATATTGTGATTCTAGCAATGGAAGAAATTACAACATTGATGTGGAGCCAGTGGCCATTGGAGGCTCTGGGGCAGGGAGAGGGAAAAACTATTGTAATACAAGGGATTTTTCAGGAATCCCTGAAAAATCATCCTGAGTGATGTTGCAACAACAAATATAGGCCATTTTATATCATCTCACAACATGCAGAAATGTGTGGGACAGAGTGTAGATTACAATGTGAACTATGGTCCATGCTTAATGGCCAAGCTCCAGGATGTGTTTATCAATTGCAATTAATGTGCCACATTAATGAAGGATGTTTATGTGGGAGGGTGTGGAAGGTGTGGGGAGTGGGACAAATGGGAATCCCTATATTTTTTGTATAACATTTATGTAATCTAAGTATCTTTTTAAAAATTTGAAAAATTAAATTAAGAAAATAAAAAATAAAAATAATGGAAGGAGAACGGAAGTGGCTCAAGCAGGTGGGCGCCCGCCTCCCACATGGGAGGTCCCGGGTTCAGTTCCTGATGCCTCCTAAAGAAGAAAAAAAAATAGACAATAAGTAAAGCAGAACAATCAGACAATGAGCAAAAACAATGAGCAAACAGATGAGGGAGCCATCTCAGGGAGGCGGGGAGAAAAAAAAGAAAAAAAACAACAATGGTAATGAAGAAACAAATTTAAATGAATTGCGTTACCATTTTTAGACTATGTTAGAGTATTATTGTTATAATTGTAGCAGATTTCATGTTTTGTCTGCTTTAAGATGTTAAAGTAATACAACATATGTTAGAATTGTAATTTTAATTAACATTTTAAAAGTATTTGGTTGTGCTTTCAATAAAAGTATAAAAGTTGAGGTAATTTTAACTGTTTAAATCCAGATTCTGACATTTTTGCCAATGTAGAAATATTTAGAATGGTTGATTGCTTAATCTTTAAAATTGCTAATTGAGCAACAAATCAATAATAACAATAAACAAAGTTCAAATGGTCCTTTGTATTGTTTTCTCAGAAACCTCTCTGCATTTAAATAAGTGATTAACAAACTGCAAAATAAAAGTAAAAACACAAAAAATACAAAACTCTCTCATGAAGTAACTGTACAATGCCCTTAAAAAGCTATTTTAGTTGCATTGTCAGCGGTAACTTAAATATTTTAAAAACATCGCTCAGTTCATTGTAAACCACCCCCTCCTTCTATAGTTTCATTTGATGAATTCTGAGTATAATTCATCTCTACTTTAGCATTTTCTGCCATATATATTTAAACACTCAGAATTTTGAGTGGTGTTTTCACCATGTGGCTTCAACTAAGGGAACAAGAAATGCCCAGAGGAGATCACTGTGGAACAAGAATGGCTAAGAAAAGATTTCTCTTGTCACTTATAAAAGTGACAGATATGAGGGAACATTGAAAAATTTTTTCCCATGAGGCCTAATTTTTGCTACTCTGTTTACATATTCTGCTATTATAATTATTGCCCAACAGATGGAAATGATATATAATTTAATTAATTCTATATATTCCACTACTTATCATGAATTAAAATTAATGTAAGAAGAATACTATAGGTTTTATACAAAGTCATTGTACTTTAGTTTAAAAAATACATGTATAAGTGTGTGTATCAACATTAACATATGGGCACATATACTCATCACTCTTATCCTCCCACCAAGTTTTAAAATACTGAGTGAAACTAAGAGGTTAAAGAATTCCTGATCTTTATTCTATGCTAGTGAATTATAGACATTATCTTCTCTTCATACAAAAATTCTTAGATATTGTGTTCTAAGATGATTGGATTGTGGTCAATTGAAAATATTCATGGACAAGTAAGGGAAATAATAATGCTCGGTAAAAGAGAGAAAACTATCTTGAGAAGTTGAATCCAAGGGAATTCTCTCCTCTGTCTTAACAATTAATAACACTTCAAAGGAACAATCATTATCCCAGGATCCGCAAGCAAGGTAGTTACTGCCTTCTCTATGTCCAGTTTGATTACAGTTTTAATGAGCCGCATGGGTTGCTATTAAAATCGATAAGCACTAGGTTTGTTATTGTGATAATAAACAAACATGTTGGCCTTTAGGCATTAGAAATGCAAAATCTCACTCATGTCGATTTTTGTGTCACACGTTTTTGAAGTACTGCAGTGTTGAATTCATAAGAGCAGGGTTAGTCTTGGGTCCTCTCTATTTTTGGAAGCTCATGAAGGTCTTTGTTGTTAGAATGTTGCCTTCAATGGCACCTTTCCTCCACATGAGTCCTCAGGACCTATACAGGGAAGCTACAGTTCCCACACTTAGTACAGATACTGAGAAAACCCTAATAAGGAAACATGAGAAGCTTTCCATTAATATTTTTAAGAGACATGAAGCATTTCAAAGAAATATGCAAGTATATCATGCTGTGTGCCATTTAGCACATTTTATTATTTCACAGATTAGTACAATTTAGTGTTTGAGTGGTGAAAATCTCTGTCAGAGTTGTTAAAATCATGAAGCATCTGTAGACAGAATGCTGACATTAAAGTTCCACAAACTGTGGATAACTGCAATCATATATTAGAGAAATTACTGAAGAAGTTCTTATAGAATGAGAAAAAGATGTAATGAGACACATATGTCTCTGATGTTTCTGTATATGTGCTTATTTCCTTAGCTGCACATGATATTTTGAAGATTTTATTTCTATTCCTTTGGAGAGTAACCTTCATTCCATACCCTCAACTAGAGAGAGCAGTCCAAGATATAAATGATTCCACTTATAATATTAAAAGTTATTCGGGTTCATTTTTGTCAATAGCTCCATGGTTGCTAAAGGTAAAATTTGAATGGCAGGTGTACACAGGCATAGAAGAGAAAAACATGATTATGCCTCTGCAAATACATGAGCTCTCCTGTACATCTTCAGTGAGTTACAATTCAAAAGAGTGAAAGGAGGGCACGCAGAAACAGATTTGGTCAGTTTCTCAATGTTTCTAAGTCCAGTGATCAGGGCCAGCTTCATGGATGTGTGACCTGCACAGGGGCAGAAGGCCCCACACTTAGTAGGATCTACTCTTGGCATGATGCTCTGCTGTTGTTGTTTTGAAATTCTTAATAATATTTTTAACAAAGGACCCTGCATTTCATTTTGCAGTGTGCCTCCCAAGTTACATAGCCAGTCCTCCCTGTTTTGGTCAGAAACTGATGGACCTTATGGAAATCTATATTTGCTATATTCACACTTTGCAAGATATAAACCTATGGGCATTGTACTGAGCACCTAGGCACTAGTAGCTTTGTACTAATCTGATATTTCTGAATACCTAATTTCATCCTTGTTTTAAATCCTTCAATGGAAATTTTCAACTTAGGGTTATATTAAAGTAGCTTGTGGCAGACCTATATTACTAGACAGCACAGCTGGAAAAGCAGGATAAATGCAAATGTAGCTCAATGCCCATACACAATACCCAAAACTCTAAGTTAGGCTTCTTGCAAGGGCTGAGTGAGTGGAAGGCAAGAGTGGGGGAGAGGTAAATCAGGGCTTGCAAACACTGAAAGCCAGGCTTGAGTCAGTTCAATCTCTTGTTTGGATTATGATAATCTGCTCCTCTGGCAAAGCTGTCTACCAAAGGACAGGGTGAAGTCTTTGTGAAAGAAGAAAACATTATTTATAGGAGGTATTTAGAAATATGAGGTTGGTAGCAGATTTACAGTCCTGAATGGTCCACTGGTGTCCTGAGAGAAGAAATATAGATATATACTTCAGACTGGCATTGCTTTCTACCTTATTGGTATTCAGTGCAATGCCTTTTGGTTTATATACTACAGAATATGAAAATAGACTTCCATAAAGATGCTACAACTTTTTCATACCAATTTCCAGAATTTAATAAAATATTATCAGCAAAGAAAGGGAATTGAGTTAAAAAAAAGAAAATAGAAACAGACCCATAAATGACTGAAATATTAAAGTTAACAAATACAGACTTTAAATGAACCAGAAAATATGATCCATAAACCAGGTGACAAAGATACAATTACACCAGAGAACTGGAATCTTTAAAAACAACTTAGTGGAAATTAAGAACTATAATATATATATAATAAACAATGTATGGGTCATATAGGAAATTAGGCAATCCAGAAGAAAGGGTTAGTGGTCTTGAAAATAGAACTGTAGAAAATATGCTGGCAAAAGCTTGTGGATCAGAAAGCTTTAACCATTTACACACACACATACACACAGAAAAGAACATAAGTTGACAAGGTGAAATACTTATATTTGAAGTCCCATAAAGAGAAGAGAGGGAGGGAGAGAAAGAGTATTTTAGAAGCAGTATTTTAAGAGATAATGGCCAATATTTTTACAAAACTGTGAAGAAAATTAAGCTACAGATTCAAAAAGTACAATAAACACAACAGGCTAAGTAATAATAATAAAAAAAGGACTAAGAGAATTCATCACCAGAACACCCCAGTAAAACAAAAATTGGAAAGTTCTTCAGGCAGAAGACAAAATATTACATAACTAGTGTAAATTCAAGCAAGAATGGAGAGCTCCAAGACCCACAAATATATGGTCAAATTAAATGAATATTGACAGTACAACAATAGCTACAATGTCTTATGAGACTTAAGAAGGAAAAAGAACATAGAAAGATTACCACAAAGTCAGGGCAAGAGTACACAGTGTTAAAGTGGTCAAGGTTTTCAGCACAGTGTTGGAAATGCTAAAGATTCTCATTTATATTTGATTGTAATAAGTCACTCATTTGTTTCTCAATCTCTATATGTTAATCAGTAAAAGAACAGAAAAAGCATTTACAACTATCAATATATTTGAAGGAAATTTGACAACCAGGAGGAGGATGGAATAGTTTATGGCAAGCTAAAGCCAACTGGGAAAGGTCAGACAGCATACAAAATCGTAATTTTAAAGGCACTAGAGAAGTGCAGAATCAACAACAACCCGAGAGACTAAATTCCAGATGGTGAAAAACTTCCCGGAAGGTGAGATGGATATTAGTTGCTGATTTTTATCTGCATCCACTTGCCAATTTTGGGCTGAGATTCTGGGCTTGGTCCAGGCAGAGGCTGCTGCTAAGGAATCAGCAAAGCTATTGGTGGTACAAGGGAATTTTAATTTTAAAACTTGGCAACTAGACCCCTCAACATATGGCTGATTCCCTGCTCTCAACCTCTGCTGGGGACAAAGAGCTAAGCCAAAGCCACAGCAAATCACAGTGTAATTTCTTAAAACCTAAAGATGCTCAAGAGACAAAGATTTACCAGGTGGAGGGACAGCAAAGGATGAACCAGACAGTACTTTAAAGGTCTGGAGAGAACTGTACACCTATATTGGCATTTGAAGTTGCTTTTCCTTGAGGATACTTCCTGATTCTGAATATCTAAAGGCTGAGAATCTGGAATTAGCCACAAGAAGATGGGACTGCTTGGGGAAAGAGAAGCCAGCAGAAACTTCAATAGTCCCACATTGCTCAAGTTTCAGAGTTGGAGACTTAAGGGACCTCAATCAAATGATGGGTTTCTCCTTCAAAATATTTGCCTACTTCTGATACTATGTGGTGCAAGGGTCCGATGTGAAAAGGCTCTGGTAAGCAGAATAGAGTTTTCCACAGCCTCTTGATGCTCAAGATATAATCCAAATTTCGTGGCCTCTTTGGGGGTTCTAGGTTAGACAGAGGGGCTCTGGTACTCCAGAACAAAGTCCTCTGTATTCTGGAATTAGTTGTCTCAAAGCTAACAGTTTTTCCCAAGTGCTCATTGTAAGGTGGTACCTGCCAGTGGGACAGGTCCAAATGTGCACCCACACTGTGCAGCCAGTGTTGCTATGGTCTCCATCTCATTTGTAAATGGAAAACAAAAGGTTACTAGAAATTTTGGGAAAAAATTCTGCACCATGAAAAGGAGCAATTAAGATAAAGGAACAGAAAAGTGACCCCAGAAGGAACTGGTCAATTTTTTTTGTAATTCAGGGAGCTTAGAAAAAAATAAATAAAATTATTATCAGAGACTTTAGAGAAAATATTGTACCCATAAAATAAAAGGCTAATGAACTAAAGAAGAAAGAGCAAAGAGGAGCTAGCCCAAGAAAAAGTATGACTGTCAAAATAAATAGTCAATCAAATGGCTGAAATATAAACTCAAGGAAATAGAAACTAAATTTAAGGAAAGCAAATAAATCTAAATGAGCAAAGCTATTAGAAAAAAGATGAGTTACATAGATCAACTGTCTAGAAATTCAACCATCCAACTAATAAGAGCTCTATGAAGAAGAGAGAGAAAACGCAAAAAAGGAAATTCTCAAAAAGTACTGAAAGGTTTGAATTTGTCAGAGTTGAAGGACACCGGTTTCACAGCTGCAGAGTAGGTCAAGCTAGCCAAACTTCTGTGGACAGAAAAATTTGGAAAGAGGAGTTTTGGAAAAAAAAAAGAGGAACTGTTAAAGAAATCAAATGCAAACTAGAGCTAAGCACTGAGGAAATGTCAGGAAAAACAAAAGCTTAGGCAAGAAAGAAAATGTACTAATAGCTCACTGCTTGTTTGTCGCTGCGTGGGTGAAAATTAGATCTATGATCTGGATAAAGTAAAACTTTTATGGCTTTAGGCAAAGAAGAGAAGATTTCATTTTGGTCATAGAACATAACTTAAACCATCTATCACAAATGTATACGTTCTCAGGGTCCAGGCCAGTAATGTAATATCAATGTATGGGAGGTGGATCAAATGAGGTGATCCTTACTATATCAAAACAGGATGTATTAAAATTCCTAACCCAAGAGAAGCTTCACAGTGGATTATTTAGAGAAATATAGACCATCTCCTGAGGAAGCATTTGAAAGACGGAAATGGTCACTCTGGGAGAACACTGGGGATGTTTTGGAGAGCAAGAGGCTGCTGCATTCCGGAAGAAATATATTATTGATCTCCAATTTCATATATATATATATATGTTTTTGATATGTTAAAGAATACAAGTAGCAAACATGTATATAACCCTAATGATATGCCAGCAAAGAGCTGTGCTTTCTTTTTGTATGTGAACTCATTATATCCTCCCAGCATCTCTCTGAAATAAGGTTCTATAGCTATCTTCATCTTAGAGGTGAGAAACCTGCACAGATGTCTGCTTCAGCAGACTGCGTGAACTCACTTGTTCTTGTAAGATTTCTAACTGAAAGGCTCTTCTCGCCCGTTCCTCCAAAATTGCATTGTTACATCTAATGAACAGATACCTTAAACTCAAGTTCTGTATTTGGAGGGACTCCCCTTTCAATAATCCCCAAGTTTTCTCTTCCACTAGAATGCTGTCAAACGCTGAGCCGATGCACTTTGTGTCTAGGTAAGTACATCTTTAAATATTGGCTACGGATACAAATACAAGCCAACACATTAGTTGTAAAAGGAGATAACCACCTATTTATAAACATTTTTGTTTCTGTTGTTTAAATCTCCAAATCAATATATTTGCAGTGGGGTGGGGTTGGGGAAATCTTCAGAGAAAACCCAATCTTTCCTTTGAGTTAAGCACTGGGTCCTCACCCTCCTTCAAGTGACACTGCTGGAGTGGCCCACAGGACTGCCTTTGAGTGACCCCTGCTGGGACAGACCTGGCAGAAGGGTGTGCAGATTTCCTTCTGCTCAGGGGCTGCCACTGTCGGATCCCTGACTCAGCAGCCACTCTGTTTTATACTGAGGTTTAGACAGCTCAGATTGGAAAAACTTCCCCTTCCCTTGAGGCGACTGCTTTCCAGCCTCCTCATCATTCCTAAAGGAGAATGACCCACATGCCACCATGACAAAGATCCAGAAATTTATAGAAGCTTCATTGTAAGCCTAAATCCTTAACAGGGGCTCAAACTGCCAACACCAAATGAAGAGAGGGGTTGTGCAGAAAAGCAGGAAGTCATTAAAATAATAAATCACCCAGCTGGGTTTTGAGCGACTTTCCCACAAATTTAATGGAAAGAGTTATTATCTCTGCAATTTACACTTTTGGAAAATCATTTACATTTTTACATAACTAACTATCTTTGTGTCTTATCGCTAAGCAAGTTATAGGTAGCAAGCCAGTGATATATATTGGCAAATATACCTAATAG